>JARVZY010006130.1:0-27332 GCA_030686995.1 Artemisia argyi
TGTGCCAGGAAAAACATTTACATCCCTCACAAATTATATAGCCCAGGCCAACCTAGAAGGCTAACTCAATAGTGATCAAAATATTAGAAACAGGATAGCACACATGACACAACTAAAACAGGGCAGGACTCTTTAATTCCTTATTCAAACCTCATTGTAAAATACTAAAATAACAAGTAGCCTACAATCTAGGATGATTCTCATTAGATGCCACGAAATAGCTAACAATAAAACAACCAGCAACATAGAATTAACCGATCACAAAAATACAAAATCCATATCCAAAAAAATGACTCTGTTCCACTAAAAACATCATAACATTAATTTACTTAAAGGGTGTTTGGGATTGCTTGCTTTATTCCACTTTCATGTTTAAAAAAAAAAAATAACCAAATAAAAACATACCAAGAGAGTGAAAAATGAGTAAGCCCGAAAGAAATAGCATCTCTCCAACCAGTACAAACACCAGAAGCAACCACAACCGTCCGATCATCCAACAAACTCACAATCCTCATCAAAAGCTCCATTGGAATATCCTTCCATTCAGTAATAACCACTCCACTTCCAAACACCATCATTTTATTAAAACACTTGTTCAACTCATCACCACCACCACCTTCCATCATCATCATCTTTCTAATCTACCACCCTTTTTATCAAGTACCCTTTTGGGCTTTTATAGTATATAAGATACAAAAAGTCAGACAAATAACAAATATTAAAGCAACACAAGTGTCTTTGTGTAAAAAACAAATTACCTAGTTGTAATATATATTTTGTCAAAAGACACAACTAGTTTCTTACAAAACCAGATATGTTCATGTGATAGTGTTTTAAGGTTGCAAGTCAAATATAAAAGAGGTAAGACTTAAATGATTATGGTTTGTTAATTAATATGTGATCAGGAGGTAGATGATAATAGAAGAAAAAAGAAGGTTTTTGATTGATCATATCATAAAAGATGATGAAGAGAGGTTTAACAGGAAGCGTGACGGAATGAAAGACACGTATGAAAAACACGTGTGACTTATGGATGGTTGTTAGGGATGGCAATGGGCGAGAAAAAACCCACAACCCGCGGGTACCCGTCATAAATGGGTGGGTAAACGCGCCAATTTTCACCCACGGGTGAGTCGTGGGTGAAAATCTTTACCCATCAGTGGGTGGCGGGTGGGTGACGGGTAAGGCATACCCATTGCGGATAAACCCATGACACCCATTAATTTAAAATACCCACGAGTATACCTTTCAAAATACTCGTAGGTGTACCCATAAACCCATGTTAAAATTAATTATACTAATTAAAATATTTATGATGTTGCATGTATACATTTATCAGTTACTACCAAGTCTATAAAAACACATTAACATAAAAGTTTGTTTGAGTTTTAAGACTAAAAAGAGAGTATGAAAGATCAAATAATTAAAGTTGTATTTGGCAAATTGATTGGTTTCTTATTACGCAGTTTCATAGTTAGTTTTCATATCATCGTTTTGTAATTTTGTTGCATAACACTAACCCATGGGTTTACCCATGGGCAACAAATACCCGCGGGTAAGGGCATGGGTATAAATTTGTACCCATTGGTGGGTGACGGGTGGGTGATGGGTGAGAAAAAAACTACGTGGGTGGGTGACGGGTTAGAGGTACCCGTGCCCATTACCCACGGGTGCCATCCCTAATGGTTGTGTGTGTTTCAAAGGAGATTGTGGTCCCACTTTAAAGCCAAGTCTTTGGCTTCTTTTTTCTTGTCAATTTATCATCTTTATCTTGTGAGCATTTCCCATATTTTTCTACAATTTGTCGACTTATCTTCCTTAATCAATCCTACCCACAAATAAATAAATAAAAATGGACAATGGGAATTCCTCATTTTTCTCTTTCGTTATCGTATCCAATTATTTTGTTAACTGCATCGATTATATGAATAAGATGAATAGGATGACATGTAAAAGAAAACATAAAAAAAATATATCATTTTCCTTATTTTATTAAATGAAAATTGAAACAGTGATCGTTAAAAAATACATTATAGATGGGTTTTTTAACCCATCAATGATCAAATGTGAGTAAAAATTTTGTTAAATTAACAATGTAAGCATTAAACAGTGAATATATGTAAGAAAATTCACGTACTTTTGTCTTTTTTATAAGTGTTAACAAAAAAACATATAAAAGTTAAATATGTTTACATTTTTAATATGGGGATATGATGCCTACTTTATAAAGTAGACAAGTTACCTACTTTCTTTTATAAAAAAGGAAAAGGACATGGACTGAACTTTATTAAGGGCTTACTGCAGGGACTAAACTGTACATTTTGTAAACTTTTTTCAAAAAGAATGTATGCAATTGTCTACATTTAAATGTAGGCATCATTTCCCCTTTTAATATCATGTGCAATTGTTATTATAAATATCAAGTTTCCTTATTCTATATTGCAACCAAATTTTCAATATATCTATAGCTTTGTTATAACCACGAGACGTCCTTTATTAGAGGTTTGGTATCAAAGCAAACTCTATTTCAATACGTTCAAATGATCCATGTTGTGGTTCGGACAACTACACTAAACTTAAGATTCGTTTATTATGATTTGTTGATTGCTTTATTGTTCAGTTGTGGGGCTGTTTATTTATCATACAATTATAGTTGGACAATCTTTAATTATTTTGATCGTATCATCATGGTTGGTGGTTAGTTGCTTGAAGCTTAAATGATTAAAACCTTAACTTTTCAGTTAGGGTTTTTTCTTTTATATTGTACGATTCATTGGTATTTCTATTAGTTGTTGTTTGTCTATGCTTGATTAGTTTTGACTGTTATTGGAGATTGTTTGTGGGTTTTGAGAGAGATGGAAAAAGGGTTTCTAAACGCGAATAATAGTGCTTCCAAAGGTACGAAATCTTTGGGCAATTCTAGTGTTAGTGTTACGAGTGGATCTAATGAAGTAAATAAGGGGTCTTCCTCTAGTTTGGCCGATCAAACTAGCTTGCTCGAAGGGTATGATGTGGATGAGAAACGTGATATGACTAAGGTAACTATGAGACGTCCTCGACCAGATCGGGGGAAGGTTACTTCTATCGTACAACAAGGTAATCCCATTAACACTAGTCCTCCTAGTAACGAACATGTGATTAAAACTATGAATATGATGGAACCTATTGTTACCGGTTAGACTGATGATGATGGTGATGTGAATCTGTCTACACGAGTGGATGAGGGGGCTGTTCTAGCCTCGATAAGTAAATCAGAGCCTAGTGTAATGGGTAATAAAATCGATATTAATCATGGGGCTGCTAATATTCCAAGTGGTAGTAGTTCACAACTGATGAGGCGAAAAATGATCCGTTTTTAGGGGGTCATTTAAGCCGGAATTCGAATTTATTTGATCAAATATTGCCCTAAATCGTTCATTTTGTGATTTTAGGTACTTTGGGAGTGAAATCTGGAAAAGGAAGCAATTCGGACATTTTTGGAGCATAAAAGTGAAGAAAACGCCAAAGTCTTAAATTTCCATGCTGGGAACAGTAGGTGACTGCGTCAAGAGTAACTCCCTGACGGCGTCAAGAGCAAAATTCCATGACGATCCAGTAAAGATTTGAAGGCGTCACGAAGTAGGGCGTCAAGAGTAAAAGTCATGACGGCCTGGAAATGATTATCACTTGACGGCGTCAAATGTAGATCAAGGCAGTCCGAGAAGAGTTTTGGCGGCGAGGTGACGGCGTCACAAGCTTGGTCTTGACGCCGTCAGACCCCTTTTCCTATATATAGTTTTCTAATTTTCACATTAAAAAGAGAGAAGTTTTGGAGAAACCCTAAGTACGATTTTGGTGCGAATTTTACAGGTTTTTCAAGGGTTCCAAGCCCTTGATACCTTTCATGTGTAATTGAGATAAGTGTTCTTTTAATTCAATCAATATGTCTATGTGTTGGTTGTCTATATCTTGTTCTTTTCTGAATTCCATCATGCTAGGCTAGATCTATCTTGTGTTTGCTTGGATCTAATGAAACCTAGATGTTAATTATGTGTTGATTACTTGTTTATACTTGTCTTGGATGAATGATTTATATGTTAGGCTTAAGAAAACTGGCAGATCTCCAATTGGTAACATGCTTGAACGTCTTAAGAAACATGAACCGACGCGCACTAGGTCTTTATTGGTTGTATTTAATGCATGAGCCACTGTTTAAAATCCCTATAGTTGTGCTGGGCATGGTGTAGGAGGAGATAAGAGCTCATAGAATTGGGGAGTTAAGTGTGCCACCCCATGAATGGTATTAAGGAATACGATCCATCATCCATGTAATTATAACAAGTAATTAACGTGTAAAAGATGTCTAGGGAGTAGTGAAATCTAAGTAATCACATTTTCTCCACTTATTGCTCACAACTTTAGTATAATTTAGTTTATTTTCATTTCTAGTATTTTATTTTGATTGCATCTTTAGTATTGGGTTAGTTGATTAGCAACTAATTCCGCCCAAATCCTTCAAACCCGAGATTTTTACTTGCTTTCTAAAAAAATATAAAATACAAAAATAATCATCCCTCACCTTTAGAACTAGTATTTAGGTTTTCTAATCCTAGCGACACTATTCCTAGCTGAACGATCAATCCCCCGGTACTTGTCACTATACTATACTACAACGATCAGGTACACTGCCTGGTGGGGGTTGTAAGCTTCTCAAGATTCCTTGAGAGGTAAAGTCTGGTGCGATTCCCACGTATCAAGTTTTTGGCGCCGCAGCCCGGGGAATAGTTATTGTCTAGGTTAGAATTTCTTTTTATTAGGTCTACTTGCTAGATTCCTTTCTAGCAAGATTTTATTTTTATTTTTTAGGTTCTCTTTAGTCTATCTTATTTCTTTGTGCCTTTATTCGTAACCACCCGACATCATGGACAACGGGAACATCTTTGAACCCGTCATCCCACCACAACAAAACCCACCACTAGAACCCCTTAGGCCCCGAACCTTAGGAGAGTATTCCCGACCTAGCCACTAAGGCTACCGAAACACCATTGAGCTCACCGGAGCCAATGTGACCCCCTTGCGATCCGACACCATCCGGTTGGTGCAAAGCGGATGTGCATTCCATGGACTTCATTCCGAAGATCCAAACCAACATCTTAAGGACTTCCTCAAAATCGTAGATTCCATAGACCTAGATGTTGCAACTAGAGAGACAACCCGATTACGCCTATTCCAATTCTCTCTACGGGATCAAGCTAGTCAATGGCTTGAGCGTTTACCCGCGGGATCTATCACCACATGGGATGATCTCACCACTCATTTCCTTGCTCAATTTTTCCCACCGGGGAGAACTACTAAGCTTAGAAATGACATCTTGATGTTCCAACAACGTCAAAATGAATCTCTTTATGAAGCATGGACTCGTTTCAAGGACTTACTCCAAAAAGTCCCTCATCATGGCATAGATCTTTGGCTCCAAGTCCAAATTTTTTATGACCATATCGATATCTCCACGAGGCGAGCCATTGACCAATCGGCCGGTGGTAAGCTACGTGATCTAAGTGCGGAACAATCATGGGAACTCATAGAAGATCTTGCTCTCTATGACAACGAAAGTTGGAATGATCCCCGTGATTTGAACAAAACGGTCAAGGCAATATCTTTGCCTTCGAACAATTCTAGCACTCCCGACCGTAGGATCATGGAACTTGAGGACCAAGTCAAGTTTCTCATGAAATCTTACGAAGCTCCTAAGCCTTCAAGCCAAGTGAACAAAATCACTTCTTCATGCGAATTATGTAGTGGTCCCCATGACACTCGTGATTGTGTGGAACTCCACGGAACAGCTTTTGCGGACTACGCATCCTCGTGTACCGACGAAGCGGGAGATAAGTGGTACACTTTCAAGCCCGAGCCAAATACTTACGGTGATTCATACAACCCCTCTTGGAAAAATCACCCAAACCTTAGGTGGAAACAAAATCAACCCAATTCTTCCAATCCACCTAATCGTTACCAACCAAACGGTCCGCCATCCAACCGTACTTTCAACAACAATCCTTCTAACAACTATGGTAGTACCAACAATCTTGAAGGATTGATGTCAAAGTTTATGGCATTTCAAGAAGCTCGTATAGCTAGGTTTGAAACCGAATTCAACCAACAACAAACGGAGATGACCAACAAGATTGACAACTTGTTGAAAGCCCTCAACAACCAAGCGTTAATCACACCTAGGAAGGACACTAGGGACACCAATAGTGGAAGCCAAATTAAGGACCCCTCATCATCCAAACATGTCCACTTTGTCAATGTTGTCACCATTAAGCCAATAGATAAGGAGATAGAAGAGAGTGACAATGATGAAGTTAGAGTAGAAGCCGAGACTAAGGATGAGAGTAAGGAAGTTGAGGTTAACAAGGAAGAGAATGATGAGGTTGCCTATCAAATGCCCTACAAGATTGAACAATACCGCCTTCTCTCTAATTTCGAAAAAGAACACAAGCAAGCGGCTTATTATAGGAGTGAGGAGGATAGACGTAGAGGGGTAGAGTATGTAAAGAACAGAATGCTAGGTTTTTACAAAGAATGCTTGCAACTAGGTCCGGAGTACAAAACTGGTTTAGAAGACGACCTAGAGAGTGGAACCAATGATGAGGTCACGTAGTAACCCATGACCTTGAGTCTAGCTACAAGACTCGTAAATAAAGAAAAGCGCTTCTTAGGAGGCAACCCATGCTTTGTGTGATTTTATTTGTTTGTTTGTTATTTGCTTCCGTATGCATGCTTAATTTTTATTGTTGGTAGATCATGTTTCTAAACTAAATAGTGGAAATACTTTACTTTGTTGTTTTGGCATAGTCTTAACTCCACCTAAAAGTATTTTTGCAAAAGATAAGTGTAAGGGGAAACCCCAAATATGTTTTTAAGAAACAAACCGATCATGATTCTCTACAATATTAAATGAACATGTATATCCGTATTTGTTAGAGTCAAATGCTTGTATTGAGTCATAATGAAGTTTTGCAGGATTTTACAGGAAGTAGGACCAAGTTTTTCCAGAAATTTTCCGGAAACTTAACATAAGAATTTCTGCAGATCACTTCTGACGGCGTCAGAAGTTTACTCTTGACGGCGTCAAGTATAAAAAAAATCTGGAAATTTTACCAGTTTTGTTTTTCTAACGGAGTCTTATGGTTTTTGTGAATTATTAAGTTTTATAATCTCCAGGAGATCTGCAAACTTCATTCCACAAGCATTATATCTTATCTTGTTTTCTAGGATTTAGTAGCTTATATAGGATGCCGCCGATTTTACGCGAGGTTGTCTTGTCTATTTTATCAGGTTTTACAGGTTATGTATGACAAGAAGATGATTTATATTCTGGATGGGAAGCCTTGATTGTTCATTTTCTTGGAGGAAGATTTAACCTGGCCACCTTATTATCCATACCGAGCGAATCAGGGGAGTATTTGATTTCATTCTTTTTACTTTTTCACTTTTACATTCTTTACTTGAACATTGGGGACAATGTTCATCTTAAGTATAAGGGGAGGGTAAAATGATGATACCTTACATGTACACTTTCGCTTGAGTTTGTTTTGTTTGATATTAGATGTGTAATAAAACTATGAGAAATACTTGTTAGTGCAATTTTAGCGCCAAATTTAAATTTTTTTACAACATTTAGGAGTGAAACTTTAGCCATAACAAGCGTCTCATGGATAGGAGATTGTATGACTAGCACATAACCGTACTTTCAGAAAAATTTTCCACCCAAATATGTGAGGTTCGCCTTTAGATTTGATAGGAAAAGCATTTACTATTAGTGCTTATGAGTGTACCGGTAGCATTTAGATTCTAGAACTTGCGTTAGTGATGCATCCCAAGACCGCTAGTGAGACTACATTCGTGTGGTAGGATTTACTACATGATAAGAGGCATTAGGATCACCCTTGTGTTAAACCCGTATCATGATTACTTGACCATTTAAGTCATATTACTTGGCTAATCAAGTCAACTAATTTTTCCCACACCCTTAGCGTTGTACTCATTTTTAGTACACGAAACCCCTAGTACACCCCTCCGAGCCTATCTTTTCGTTTCTAACTTTAAGCATTTTACTTAAAGGAAGAATTTGTTACACCCCACTTAAATGTACAACCAAATCGCCTTAGCCTTCCGTGTATGCGCTCATTTTTAGTGCATTATTGTTATTTGTTAAACCCTAAGTTAACTATCTAATTGATTACATGGTTGCTAAGTCGAGTCATATCCTTGTACATATCGTTTTGGGACGTTTGGGACTCATGCGTAAGTACTTATTTTATGGAGTAATGGGGAAGAACATCATATATTACCCCCATATGTGCGTTAATCTTAAAAGTACTCCAAGTGTTTTGATTTTCTTAATTCGAGTCATTAGTTTAGTTAATTGTAAAATATGTAAAAATTCAAGTGTAAGGGAAATGTTCATTCCCTATGATGTATTATTTTGGATGGCAGGGTAAGAGTGTATGCAAAAAAAAAAAAAAAAAAAAAAAAAAAAAAAAGACGAAAAAATCAAGAAAAAGAAAAAAAAAATAGAAAAAGAAAAAGAAAAAAAACATACGGATTATCATCCCGTTTCATTCTATGTTCATTTTATGTTTTTGTTATTTTTCATTTATTAGCTTAAGTCGAGTCTAGTCTTGGCTTAGCAACGCCATGTTGTACATGTAATTAACCAAGATTGTTAACTCGCCACCAGTAAAACTTCCTTTATCCAACAAAACCGTGTATTTCATATCCCTACACCTAACGTTACAACCCTTTAAAAGACCTCTTTGATAGTTTATCCTAGGTGCTTACGCCATGTGGTGGAGGTTTGATCCTTTCCCAAGCCTATGGTAATCTATTTTACTATGACAGGTAGTGAGAGATATCTTCCGTTTCCATATTGTAATTTACGTTTTATTACACCCGAGAGATGTGAGTATCTAAACACTATTTGTGAGGTGCTTGTATATGACCTCCGTGCTTGTCTATTGGTCTTTAGTGGAACGATTATTTGTTGTAATTACTTTTATATTAGTGTTAAATGACCCCTAACTTGTCTTTTGAGTAGAATAAAAGCGCATTTGCTTGAGGACAAGCAAATCTCAAGTGTAAGGGTATATGATGAGGCGAAAAATGATCCGTTTTTAGGGGGTCATTTAAGCCGGAATTCGAATTTATTTGATCAAATATTGCCCTAAATCATTCTTTTTGTGATTTTAGGTACTTTGGGAGTGAAATCTGGAAAAGAAAGCAATTCGGACGTTTTTGGAGCATAAAAGTGAAGAAAACGCCAAAGTCTTAATTTTCCATGCTGGGAACAGTAGGTGACGGCGTCAAGAGTAACTCCCTGACGGCGTCAAGAGCAAAATTCCATGACGATCCAGTAAAGATTTGAAGGCGTCACGAAGTAGGGCGTCAAGAGTAAAAGTCATGACGGCCTGGAAATGATTATCACTTGACGGCGTCAAATGTAGATCAAGGCAGTCCGAGAAGAGTTTTGACGGCGAGGTGACGGCGTCACAAGCTTGGTCTTGACGCCGTCAGACCCCTTTTCCTATATATAGTTTTCTAATTTTCACATTAAAAAGAGAGAAGTTTTGGAGAAACGCTAAGTACGATTTTGGTGCGAATTTTACAGGTTTTTCAAGGGTTCCAAGCCCTTGATACCTTTCATGTGTAATTGAGATAAGTGTTCTTTTAATTCAATCAATATGTCTATGTGTTGGTTGTCTATATCTTGTTCTTGTCTGAATTCCATCATGCTAGGCTAGATCTATCTTGTGTTTGCTTGGATCTAATGAAACCTAGATGTTAATTATGTGTTGATTACTTGTTTATACTTGTCTTGGATGAATGATTTATATGTTAGGCTTAAGAAAACTGGCAAATCTCCAATTGGTGACATGCTTGAACGTCTTAAGAAACATGAACCGACGCGCACTAGGTCTTTATTGGTTGTATTTAATGCATGAGCCACTGTTTAAAATCCCTATAGTTGTGCTGGGCATGGTGTAGGAGGAGATAAGAGCTCATAGAATTGGGGAGTTAAGTGTGCCACCCCATGAATGGTATTAAGGAATACGATCCGTCATCCATGCAATTATAACAAGTAATTAACGTGTAAAAGATGTCTAGGGAGTAGTGAAATCTAAGTAAACACATTTTCTCCACTTATTGCTCACAACTTTAGTATAATTTAGTTTATTTTCATTTCTAGTATTTTATTTTGATTGCATCTTTAGTATTGGGTTAGTTGATTAGCAACTAATTCCGCCCAAATCCTTCAAACCCGAGATTTTTACTTGCTTTCTAAAAAAATATAAAATACAAAAATAATCATCCCTCACCTTTAGAACTAGTATTTAGGTTTTCTAATCCTAGCGACACTATTCCTAGCTGAACGATCAATCCCCCGGTACTTGTCACTATACTATACTACAACGATCAAGTACACTGCCTGGTGGGGGTTGTAAGCTTCTCAAGATCCCTTGAGAGGTAAAGCCTGGTGCGATTCCCACTCATCAACAACCTGATGTTGTGATTAACGAGGCAAGTGTTGGTAGTCATGAGCAAACGTGTGTTGATGGTGGTAAAACTCAGCTTAAAGAAACAGGAGTGGGCTCGCCACTTCATTTGCTTCTTTGCTCAATGCTAATCGTTACCCATTCAAGGTTAATTTTATGCAGTTGATAAATGAAGATCGGGTTGCTAATCATGATACTAAACTCCCTAAGGAGGCAATGGAATATGTTTTATGCCGGTATGAAAACACTCTTGTTGGGTACTTCTTAAAAAAAGCTATAGCTTTTCCAATTTTGCAGAACTATGTTACTAATACGTGAAAGAAATTTGACGTGCAAAAGATTATGAAGAATGAAGCGGGTGTTTTCTTATTTAAGTTCTCTTCTAAGGAAGGATTGGAGCAGGTGCTCGAACAAGGTCCGTGGTTTATCTGTCACTCACCTCTTAGTCTTCGGAAATGGTCTCTTAGTGTCTCCTTAACCAAGAATGAGGTAACTACGATTCCTGTTTGGGTTAAATTACATAATGTGCCTATAGTTGCTTATTCAGAGGTTGGTTTAAGCTTGATTGCTACACAAGTTAGGAAACCGGTGATGTTGGACTTGTTTACATCTTCTATGTGTGTTGACTCATGGGGTCGGATTAGTTATGCTCGTGCGTTGGTTGAAGTGAGTTCTAATTCAGAATTGAAAAAAGAAGTAAGTATGGCTATTCGATTGGATGATGATAGTGGTTATTCGACGGAAATCATTCGTGTCGAATATGAATGGACACCTCCTCATTGCAGTGTTTGTAGGATTTTTGGTCATACACTTAGTGAGTGTCCAAAACAAGTGAAAGAGGTGGTTCATAAGGATTCTAATGTGGTTACTAACGCATTAACTCAGGTGGATAGAAACGACGAGGGGTTCAAAGAGGTAAGTGCTCGTAAGAATAAAGGTAAGAATGTGGTTTCTACGTCTCAACCTAAGCCAATTGGAGGTGTTAAACTTTCTAAGCAAAAAGCTAATTTTTGGAGACCTAAAACAACGACAGCTTTAGATCCTAAGGATCTGAAGATGAAGAAGTAGATTCAATATGACATTATCAACACAAGTGTGAGTTATGATCCAATGCACATTCTTTTCATCTACAAAGGATGTAAATATTTTCATATCAATCTAGTGTGATTGAGTATGTAGATTCAAGACTATATCTTTTGTTAAAATTTGATGTAATCTTGAAACTAAACAAATAACAATCCAATTTCTTTTCCACACTAAAAAACATGTCAATTAGATTTGATGAATATATCAACCATAATTTGAATAATGAATTGATATAATACCAATATCTTTCTTGACCCTCACAAACACTCATTTAAAATAAATAGGCATTTTGATAGTGTGTTCCATTAATCCTAAGATTATTTATGAGTGAGGTTAGTGAATGATTGAAATTTTACTTATTACTTCATGATTGTTATATGTTTTGTTTATGTGAAAGACTCTTCATTGTTACTTATAATGAACACACTTAGATTTTGAAAATACTTTTTCTTTTATATAACTGCTAATGTTTTACAATGATTCAATTTTTCTTATTAAACAACTTAAGGTAAAACAAGGTAATTTGTTAAAAATATTTAAGTGTGTTGTTAAGAATAGATTAAATTGTTTGAAATATTTAGGTGACTAGATTTAACTCATTTACACGATGTTTGAGTAACATTAAGTCATCTATACCTATATGCAATGCAAGCATAATATTGCAATCCTAACGCAAGAAATCTAGCATAAGATCTAGTTAAATATAAACCGGAAAACTAGCTATAAACTAATAAGGCACATATGTTTAGATATATAATTAGCTAAAATTAAAATAGCAACAATCATCTAATATATTCAATTAACAAAATAGAATCACAAATAAGTTCACATAGCACATAAAACACATGTCGTCGTTTTGTGTATTATATATACCAATGTTTACTTAGCTCGATTTTATTTGAAAATAAAATAGTTTCTTACCCATTTAAAATTTAATTAAGATCAATATTTTTAAAGCATAAATGCTTAATTTTTTAAAGATATACTGACTAGGAATGCCCGACTTGAAGGAAAAGGTAAAATACGAGTTTTACGTTAAAATGAGACTCAAATTTTTGACCTCCGTTTAGTATTTTGACTTTCTGACTTATTTAAGTTTGTAATGGTTACTTGTAAGCATTTTTAAATGAAAGTAGACTTAATTACCTTTAAAACGCCAGGTGGCACGACTTCTACGGAGTTACGGTTAATTTTATATGATTTTTCAAAGTTTCTGAAAAACTATCAAACAGACAGGCGGACCCCTTAAATAATTAAGGGGACCGCCCAGTATTTAAGGGGGCCGCCCAGACAATTATAGGGGCCGCCCATCTGGTACTCAAAATTTCCTTTTTTGCAAAAAATTAATTTCTGACTATGCTAAAAGTTGTGAAACTTTCTGAATTTGATACCAAACATATAATACTTATTTAAAGCATAATTTTATCTCGAGCTAGTATAATTTGTGTATATAACATCAAAAATAATACAAGTTAATCAACAAAACACTTTCATATTTAATCCTCCTTAATGGATAATTTGATACATGGATCGTTCTCAATTTTTAAAACCATTTGTTTTGAAAATTAGAGCGGCGTGACTCTGATACCAATTGTGGAAAACTAGAAGGGGATGTTAAATAGTTTTCTCCTCTTTTTGATTTTATAAAAACTTGGTTTCGAAATGTTGGTTCGAATTTATTCAATTATTTGTTTGAAAAACCTTCAATTAGAGTTTAGTATGAAAACAACATATAATCAATACAATCAATTATATATGTGAGCTTTTGGATTAGTTTTCAAAACTTAGTTTTATGAATGGAGCTTTGGTCGATCTTTATGTGAATACGTTGTCCTTTAAAATTCTTAAAACGTTTTGTATCAAATTATCTATCAAGTAAAACTCAATATGAGAAGTGTGAATAATAATCTATTTGACCATATCATATAATTGTACACACAATCACAATATTAACTTCTATGAACAACACAATCAACATTACAACTATATAAGCCACAACTAGAACATATAGGCAAGCATAGATGTAAAGCGATAAATGCAAGAATTAATGAGAAGAGATAAGAGAAAGGAAATGCAAACCGGACACGAAGATTTATAGTGGTTCGGCTACAAGGACACCTTCCTTGCCCTACTCCACTCCCCAAGTCACCTACTCGAGAGTTTTCTTCACTACTTAACAAGCTCCCTTTTGGCGGAGAAAACCGTACACAACTTTTGCTTACACCAATTTACGACACTAAGCTAAATGTCGAGTTCTAATAGTAGCTAGAACCAATCTCACAACACGACTTCGATCACTACTTCTTCACAACTACACGACTTCATGACTTCTTCACGACTACTTCACAACTTCTTCTATACTCCACTATTTATTCACACACCTACTTCTTCACAACTACATGACTTCTCCACACTACTACTTCTTCCCACTACTTCTTACTCACTCATTGACTCACTACTAAGTAAGATCATCTTGATCTACTTATTACATATACATAACTCACAACTTCACATAAACACTAACTAGACTCTAATATATCTTTAGCTTTATGATAGGGAGGATTCTTCTCTTGCACTTTGAGTGATGAGGGATTGAATCACATGAAACAAAGACTAATAAACTTATGATCAAAGGATTTAGAAGTGTGTTTGGAAAGGATTGGGACTGAAAATTTTCGTGCAAAAGGTGTGTTGAAATAGCAGAAATGAACCAGTATTTATAGGCAAAAGTTTCTGACAAATCTGACAAATGGAGCGTGCCGACTCCTTTAATTGTATGCCAGCCCCCTTAAAATTAAGGGAGCCGTCCTTATAATTAAGGTGGCCGCCCAGACGAAAACGACAGTTTTCTTGTCTTTTTCTGGGGAAAGTTTATCTAGTGAAATTTTAACTGTTTTGGTTAAAAATTTGAATTCATATATTTATTTTGAATTAAACATTTTCCTTTAAATACCAAAAGTATTTTTCTAAAATATATAAAATGTTTATAACATTTTATAAAATTTGTGGTGTCAAAATAAAATCCCTTTGATCATAAAATGTATTAGACATTTGTTTGTACATACCTTAAGTGATTGTTGAAGCATACTCGAGACGTTGAGATGTCGAGGCTTGTTGACGTATGAATGCATAGATGAATTGTGAACACAAGTAACTTAAGCACTTTACATTATATGTTGTAACTTACATCTTCGTCATCATCAAAACATGAAGAGGATGTTTAGATTAAATATCGTAATATTTATGCCAACATGACAGTCAACTATGATCTTTTGAATGCAATAAGTTCCAATGAACTAACACCTTATTTTAAGCTACTATATGACTTAATAACAACTAATAAGCATAAATAAGCACAAATAAGCAGATAAAAAGCAAATGAACAGTGAAACATGAAAATTGATAAAATTCCTTACAATTGCCTTCCTGCCAATATAACATGAACCAAGGACCAATTACCAATTACCAATTACCAATTACCAATTCCTATTGCTTCCTAAGAAGCTCTAACCCATGGCCATCCAGTATACACCATGCTCCATGCTTCTCATCTTCTTTTTTATTGAATTTTTTTATTTTTAACTATTTTTTTTGTATTTTCTGATTTTATACTTAAGCTATTTCTTATGCATTGAAAACTTATAGAAACTTATACTTAAGCTGAAATGAGTCTATAGGATCACTAAACAACAATTTTTAACAAGAAACAATCTAAAATAGAAATTTAACTAAATTATGCAAACTTGAGTTTTTGAAAGGAAACTTGGAATTTTTATTAAGAAACTTGAAAGTTACACTGGAAGTTGATTACAAATTACAATGGAAAGGAAGTTTTACATAAAACATAAAGTTTACTAATAATTCGACATAACTATTTTAAGCTACAATACTACATACTTCTTCACAGCTACAATGCCCCATTTATACTTGAAAATTAGGGTTCCTTGGACCCTTGTGAGCCAATCCCACAGCCATTGGATGTCTGAAATCAATCCTAGCCCTCCATTGCATTTTGGAGGGAAAGAATTAATTGCAATTTGCTCTGATTTCTTACCAATTGGGGGTGGTGCATTAAATGTGGAGGTGAAAGGTGGGGGATAGTGGCAAGGGCGGTGGGATGTGATGGAGATGGTGGGGGGGGGGGGAGGGGTAGTGAGGTGATGGGTAGCAGAGCAAGTGGTGATGAAGGTGGGAGGGAAGGGATGGTCAAAGGGTGTTTGACCCATTTTTATTATTAAAACGGGATTGGGCCTTGGGGTGGTTTGGGCTTTGGGATTGGACTGGATTAGGGATTGGTGATGGGGTGGTGTTGTATTTGGGTTGGATTATGTTTTTTTGGTTTTTAATAACAACAAGGGTCCATTTGGTTTGTAATATAAATAACACAAGCACCAATTTTGTAATTTCTATTTTTAATGGGACCAAAAGTGTAATTCTTCCAAAGCTCACCAAGGGTGTATTTTGCTGATGAGGCGAAAAATGATCCGTCTTTAGGGGGTCATTTAAGCCCGGAATTGAATTTATTTGATCAAATATTGCCCTAAATCGTTCCTTTTGTGATTTTAGGTACTTTTGGAATGAATTCTGGAAAAGGAAGCATTTTGGACGTTTTTGGAGCATACAAGTGAAGAAAACGGCAAAGTCTTAATTTTCCTTGCGGGGAACAGTACCTGACGGCGTCAAGAGCATTTTGATGACGGCGTCAAGAGCAAAAGTGGTGACGGTCCAGTAGAAATGTGACAGCGTCAAAGCATGGCCGTCAAGAGCAAAAGTGGTGACGGCCCAGAACAACATTACACATGACGGCGTCAGATCTGGATCTAGGCAATCCGATTTTATTTTGGGCGGCGGGTTGACGGCGTCAGAAATTTCTTCTTGACGCCGTCACCTTAGGAAATCTATATACAGTCTTTGTAATTTTCATTCTAAGAGGAGGACAATTTTAGGGACGAGTTGGATAAACCCTAGCTCGACTTTTACAGTATTTTCAAGGGTTTTCACCCCTTGAAACCTTTCATGTTCAATTAAGATAAGTATCCTTTCAATTCATTCAATATGTCTATGTGTTGTTTGAATATATCTTACGCTTGTCTTGATTTTAACATGCTAGGATAGATCTCTTGTGTGTTTGCTTAGATGTAATGAAACCTAGATGTTGATTATGGGTTGATTGCTTGTTTATAGTTGTAATGGATGAATGATTTCGATGTTAGGCTTAAGAAAACTGGCAGACTTCCATAGTGTAACTTGCTTGAACGTCTTAAGAAACATGAACCAATGCGTACTAGGTTTTTATGGTTGTATTTAATGCATGAGCGAATTCTAATGATCCCATGTTAGGAGCTTATTGCAGGCTCAACATAGGAGTGAAGTAGGAGCTTATAGAGATGGGGAAGTACGTACGCCACCCCACGACTGGTATTAAGGAATATAACCCGTCATCCACGCAACTGTAACAAACTATCAACCTGTAAAAGATATCTAGGGAGTAATGAAATCTAAGTAAACACAATTTTCCCATTTATTGTTCACACCACTAGTATAATTAGCTTTATTTTCATTTCTGTTATTTTATTTTGATTGCATCTTAGTATTTGGGTTAGTTGACTAGCAACTAATTCCGCCCACTCCTCCAAAAACCCGAGATTTTTAATTGCTTTTCATAAAATATAAAAATACAAAAAGAATCATCCCTCACCTCTAGACCTAGTTTTTAGGCTTTCTAATCCTAGCGACACTATTCCTGAGTTGA
This sequence comes from Artemisia argyi, assembly GCA_030686995.1. Taxonomy (NCBI): domain Eukaryota; kingdom Viridiplantae; phylum Streptophyta; class Magnoliopsida; order Asterales; family Asteraceae; genus Artemisia; species Artemisia argyi. The sequence goes on from JARVZY010006130.1 coordinate 17,377, forward strand.
ACGATCAATCCCCCGGTACTTGTCACTATACTATACTACAACGATCAGGTACACTGCCTGGTGGGGGTTGTAAGCTTCTCGAGATCCCTCGAGAGGTAAAGCCTGGTGCAATTCCCACGCATCATTTGCCAAGTCTTGAACACTATAAGGCCACAAATGATGATTTTCCAATATTTAATCCCAGGGACCATTTCTACTAAACTTCAAAGTTCAGGGACTAAACTTGTAAAATCCTTAAAATTTTCACCCAGGGACCAAACTTGATGACTTGTGAACTTCCAAGGACCAGTGTTGACTTTTTCTTCCAAAATCTAATGCTTAGGGGCCATTTCTGCCAAATTCTAAACTTGAGGGACCATTTCTGCCAATTTTGCAAACTTTTGCTCCAAGGACTATTTTTGGCATTTGGTGATTCTCCAAGGTGTGTTTTGACATTCTGAGCTCAAAAATGATAATTTGCTTCCCCGGCTCTGGCTTTTGACATGTTTTCCAAACTCGTGCTCGTTTTTGTCCTTTTTGGCATGATTTGTGCCAATTTCTAAAAGGGAAAATTACTTAAATGGCCCGTTGCCCTAGAGGTTAGGCATATCTAGCCCCATTTTTGAAAATTCTCGTTTTAGCCCCTTTGCCCAGGGCAACCCATATCCAACCAACAAGGGGGTGACACGTGTCCAGCCATAACACTTGCTAATAGGTACATGGAACGTATTGTATTTTGGGCAACCTTGGTATTTTGGGCAACTAATACATGAGCAAATGGGTATTTTTGTCATTTTACCTTCATTAAAATAATAATAACCTTTAACACACAACCATCTTCGTCTACAATTGTAAAATTTTATTAAAGAACTGAATAAAAATAGCAACTCACAAACCCGTTCGTCTACAATTGCGAATCATCACACCAGTACCAAATCACAAGTCATTAAAACCCTGTTTCCAGACATTTTATGTAATTCGATATGCCAATTACGTTGTATACCTGTAAAATCGCTGTTCGATCTACAGTAAAATTGCTTAAAGACATCAAAAAAATCTTGGCAAAGAATGAAAAGCGGGAAATGTTGTTTAGGAAGACGGTGTTTGGTCCGTGGTTGGACATTCGGGATTGCGATAATGACTCCCGTTTGATGCATCACAGTTTACAACATCAGGTAAAAGTTTCAAACATAAAATTCGATTCCCCACCATTGCAATTCAAATTTGGGAATCATTTGTTAGAGTTTGGGTGGAAAGTGTTCTGTTTAATAACAGGGTTTTGATTTGGGAAACTTATAGTTAGTAAAAAGAACCCATTTGCATTTCGTGACCGTGTATTTCCTGAAAAAAGAGCAAAAGGTATAAATTCTGTATATGCAAATGATTGTTTGGAAATACTTAAAGATGAAAATAGGTTTGAAGCTCTTTCAGATGATGATGCTGTTAGGCCGTGTCTTTTGGTAATTGCTATTTTGGTGTTTATGGGTAATGAAGACAGGAATTGTTTCCCCAAGCATTTATTGTCTTTGGTGGAGGACATTGATGCTTGGAATGTTTTTCCATGGGGGGAATACATGTGGGATAAATTTTACCAACGGACTGTCAATATTGTTCACAGACATAGAAAAGATCATCTGGCAAAGTTGAAGGAGAATCCAAAGTTCAATGCGACATACAATATGTATGGTTTTGCTTGGGCGTTCAAGGTATGCCATACTTACTATAATCAACTAAAGTGCACCAGGTTGGAGTAAACTCTTAATGATGTGTGTCACAATATTTCGAAAGAATGTCTAATCTTTATACTTTTAATTAATGTTGTATTTACTCTGAATTCTTTCCAATTTCTTATAAATATATGTATCTGGTCTACACAATGGTTGTTATTGTGTTGCATACATTTCCTAATTATACGAGTAATATATACCTTCGCCATATACCCATAGATTTCATTTGTAAAAGTTTTAATTGAGTTTTTTGCCACTAGATATATCGTTTATATATACTTTTGAACTAGTGTTATAACCTGTACTTTCAAAAGTTTATTGAAGAAACTAAACAATCTAAATAAATATCATATGTACTCCAATTTATGCTGCATACATACACACCTACATTGTAACAAGTGCATGTTACAGATATGGATATTGGAGACTTTTCCTAAAAGCAGAAGTTGGTGGAAGAAAGACAAGAAGGTCATTCCACGGGGTCTTGCTTGGTCTAAACATGAAAAGTTTGGAAGATTAGACCAGGCCATACTATTTGGCAAGGTATGCACCATACTATCGTCGAAGGCACATTTATTGGAAATTTATTTAAATTTTTTGCACAGACCCACGTATATTGTATTTGTTTTTTTTGGAGTCAATTCCCCTGATCGGACTGTACGCAACAAATATAGAACTCAGACAACCATGGTGTAATGATAGCATCCCTTTTATCAAGGGTTTGGCAGATCCAGACCCGACACTTCAGGGTGAACCGGCTGATGATGGACACGAAGCTAACAACGGAGACGATGACCAAGGAGACGATGAGCAAGTAGCTGACACAGCAGAATCGAACGAAGAAGATGTTGACGCAGACAAACAGCAACATGGACCGTTTTTGGAAAATTTAAATGAGGGTGATGTTGAAAACGCTAATTGTGTCAAAACATTGCTACCTCAAAAGGAAATGAATGTTTCAACAACTGCTATATACAACGAGTTATTGCATTTGCAATCAAAGCTGACATTCATATCGAAGCACATTACATCTGTCACAAAACAAGACGTCGTCGACCTATTTGATGATGTGAAAACAAGAGTTTCAGAGATAGAGACACTTATGAAGGCTAACCCTGATGGTGGTGTTGTTAATGACAAAGAAAATGCTGTTGAGCCAAATGCTAGGGTTACCACCAAAGATCTACCATTAGAGACTGATGTCAACCCCGATACTGACTTGGTTTGTATTTACCTTTTATGTTTTTTCACCCGAGTTATATTGAATGTCAATTCCTCTTTAACGTTTACACTTATATCATTTTGTCAACTACAGACTTTGGCACCACCTTGTGAAGCGTCTCTTGATGTTGGTGTTGTAAATCATTATACTGACCGAATAGTTGATGCTCATCATACTGACGGAGTCATTGATGATGATCTTCATGTTGATCCCAATTCAAAGGAAGTTGACAATCCTTTTCATTCCAAGGCATGTATTTAGTTTTATGTTATTTCCATACTTTTATTAGTATCTGAATTTCGCGTTGATGTATAGCCTTATCGAATTTTGTTGATGTCTAAACTTATATCATTTTGTCAACTACAGACCTTGGCATCACCTTGTCAAGCTGATCTTGATGTTGGTGTTGATAACTACGTTACTGAACGAGCAGTTGATGCTGATCATACTGACGAAGTCATTGATGATCATCATGATGTTGATCTCGATTCAATGGAAGTTGACAATCCTGTTGTTTCCCAGGTTTGTGTTTCATTTTATGTTCTTTCCAAACTTTCATTTTATGTTGTTTCATTTTAGTCTTATCGCACCGTATTGACCATAATTTTAGTCGCTAATTTGATTAGTTGAAATTTGAAATGTATGTTCAACTGCAGCCGACGTCTTTAGGTTGTCAAGGTGTTAATGGTGTTAAGAACAGTGACAGTGATGCAACCCATCACATGGAAACTGACAAGGAATGTGGGTCGGTACGGGTAAAGGAATCTCAGCTGGGATCGATCGACGTTCTTATAGAAGCAATACAGTTTGGGCAGACCCCTGACGTCCCTGTTCTTGATGCACTTGAACCAGCTACTCAAGTCGGTGCATTTCATGACAATGCCATTAAACAAACATCATCCATCCACCACATTCATGTATGTTATATTTAATAAATACTTTTGCAACATACAATGTTATATACTTGGCCATTTATGTATACATGTATATTGTACCAGGATGACATGTTCCATGATGATGTAGACATGTTACTGAACGATGATGCCGATGCCAATATGGTTTGTTAGACACAATTCCATTTGATAATGAAATTGTGGACGGTGTTGACAATGATTTGCTGATGGAACAACCATCCGGTCCTGTGCACAGAGAACCAACCACACCTTCGCAGCCAGATGTTGAGGTATATGCTTCATTATATACTTTGGTTTGTTCCTATGTCTTGTGGGCGCTGCTAATCACAACCTATGATATGCAGAAAGATCAAACAACACCATCACAACAGATTCTCGTCCACCAAGGATATGCAAATGTGGTCGGTCGTACAGACAAACCTTGCTTGGACTCTGTTTTTTCCAATCGAAAATCGAAGAAGATTAAAAAAAAAAGAAGCCGTCCAATGGACAAGCATTGGCAAGAAACTTTTATCTGATGACTAGTCCAGAAAGGCATGATGAGTTATCCACAAATTTTAACCTAGTCAAAGGTCAACGCGGCCGAGTCACAAGAGCATCTTGTTCCAGAAAGGAGTCGATTGACCCTATTGTCGTTTCTCAAGTAAAGCACCGCATTACATTAATATTTACATCACTATCTGCTTGGTCTCTGCTTACGTACGTTATGTATGTTTTCAGGACGTATGTGGAACCACAAGAACACGGTCAATTACTGAATGCTATTCGGTCAACGTAGATCCTTTTGTAGAGGTATTATATTTTGTGTTTTTATTATGCATATCAAATATTATTATTTGTTTACTATTAATAATTTGTTTGTTCTTTTAGGATCTGTCTCGACACCCCAAATGCAAAAAAGACAAGGTAACTTTACCGGATTCTCTTCGTACTTACTTAAAGCAAAGACAACCAACAGAATTTACGTTTCCATGGGCCGCTGGTTCGATTGTTATTGGTGTGGATTTTTGGCTAACGTTGGCGTGTCTTGAACATTGTAGCGGTGGTTGGTTCTATGGCTATGAAAGTAACCATCATCAGTAATCACACTAAGTTTTTATATACTTTATGTTTCGTTACATTTGCACTTCTTATTGATTCAGCAACCACAATAAGGGTGTATACTCTAAGTTTATTTTTGTTTAACATATAATATTTTGCTTTTGTACACAGCACTTGGACGTATGGTTTGACCTGATGTGGTCTGTTAGACCAAGCAATGCAGATTGGACTTTGGCAGGGTCTTTTTTTGCTAAACACATCATGGATGGTGATATGTATGATCATTATTCAAATGGCAAAGGCTACCCCGTGCATTGGCGAGATGTCAAAAAGGTTAGTTTACGATAAATAATCTTATAATATATAACTTTAATTGCATACATAGCAATTTGTACATCTTTCTCTATATTAGGTGTATTTTCCAGTTAATAAACCTGACAAACACTGGTGTCTGGCTGAGCTTCATCTGGGTACTGGAGTTCTTTCCTTTTATGACACGCTTGGGGTTGTCGATGGGAAGGGCACATGGTGGTGGAGAAATATGAAGAGAATTTTGCCAAAATAGCTTACCATATATCTGGACCAGCATGGGATATTGGATAGCAAGGGCATATCAGCTAAGGACTATAAAATAACATGTCATTGTCCTGGAGTCCCAGAACAAGCCCAGGAATATGGTGATTGCGGTGTATGGGTTTGTATCATTTTGTACAGGCCGTGCCATAACCAACCATTGGAAGTAGATGACCCTCTTCAAACAGCTATAGCATATCGTGAACGGATGCTTGAATCCTTTTGGAAGCACAAGCAGCCAGTAAAAAAGAATTAACGGTATTTTAATGTACTAAACTTTTTTATTTTTCAACGCTATAGACTTTTAATTACACAGTTTGCATTTGCCTGCATATGCAGTGATTGAAAATGTTATTAACCAAACAGTTAAGTAACTAACCAAGCACAGTTGACTTGCTACCAATCGAAACGTTAGTTAGGTAGTATATTATTATACACATAACCTGGTGTTACGACACATGCACTTTAGTACAACACACGGCAGAAACAACAAATATACGCTACAAATCCCACTACCTTTGCTACGAAAGACAATTGCGGCTCCTTATAAAAACTTCATTGTTGGTTTGATTCATCACTATATGCTGCCTTGCTGATAAACACTTTCTTGGCTTGCGGTACCTTGGCCTTAACACTGCCATATGGTTTTACACTTTGTTGTTGCTCCTCACTGAATACTTCACGTCTTAGGGCTTGTAGATCTGTAGCTGGCAACTGAAACTTTGGTTCAGTAGCATTAGGCCCATACCTCTCATAAATCTCAGGGAATATAACCTCTCTTAGTACTTTCTTTTCCCATTTAAGATCTATAGCTGGCAATTGATACTTTGGTTCAGCAGCATCACACGCCAACCTAACTCATTTACCATTGGACATATTTGGGTGAAAGTGTTTCCAATATGCTGCCTTATATGCTATGAATGTGTAGTAAGATTACAGTAGGTGCATATGTAGCACTACTTGTCAAGTCTTAAATAACATAAAGCATATAGCATGGTGAGTCACATGCAAACCGTTCAGAATATGTGTTGTCTTGATTAGATAAATCCTGTCCACATATTAAGTCAAATTGCAATTAAGTTTCTTATGTGGATACAACGAACTGATGCCTGACACAATATGCTTCACCAATTGTGCCATATATTAAGTGTTTTTGGTTTTTCAAAATTTGACACAATTCACAATGACGAACAATATTATTTTGTTAAATGAATTGAATACGGTGTGTTATTGATCCGGGTCAATAAGTTGCCCGTAATATGATAAGTTGCCCTTTTAGTTTAAATAGTTGCCCGTTTTAAATGAATTCAATTGAATAACATGTGTTTTCTGCACGCTTGTAAAGAAGTTGCCCAATATTTCAATAATTGCCCAAATTTAATTTAAGTAGCCCATTTATTTATAATAGTTGCCCAGTATTTAAAAAATAGTTGCCCCAATTCTGGAAGGTAGGTTACGCTATAGTATACACAAGTACGAGTACTTTAATTTAATTTTAACGCCACTTGATAGGTGTAATAATAATTAATGACACTCCTATATATTTGTGGCATACTTCCTATTGCCTTAATATATCGCAGTCATTTCCCATCCATTTCCTCAAAACTTTCAACACAATGTCTGACAACATACCTTTGGATGTTCAACTAGAAATCATGAATAGGCTACCCGTAAAGACTATAATCGTGCTACATAGGGTTTCAAAGATATGGAAGGCAAACATAGATTCACAACCCTTCATCACTTCATATGGTGCTCGTCACACTGATGAGTGTCTTTTTAATCTAACATTTGATCAGGGTTATAAAGGGTTTATGGCATCTGTATCTGAAAAATTTATCATTACCCCACTTGATTCACACCTACAACTTGCAGCTATGAGACCTGTAGGCAATTCTTGCGGCCTAACGTGCTTCATTTATGGTACCACTATGATGGCTATTATTTGGAACCCATCCATAAGAAAATCTGTTGGCATATTCACCCCTTTTTACACTGACCAAATCGAATGTTCAAAGATTTGTTTCGGTTTTGGTGTCCGTCCGGACACTCTAGACCCGACTGTTGTTATGGTTTCCTATCCTGTTTTCCAAACTGGTTTTTGGTTTGTTTTAGTTTTTTCATTGAACAATATGACCTTGTCGCGTCTCCCAGATTTTCATTTGTCACGTCCAACCCTAAGATTGAAGAGAAAGAGTCAGGCAGTTGTAGGTCATTTTATCTATTGGGCTGCTACCGAAAGGTTAGTTAGTACAAAGGGGGTTCCGTACAAGGAATACAGTTTGGTTTCTTTTGATATGGTTACCTCCCAATTTAACATCATAAAGATTCCTTCTCTTTTGAAAGTTTTCATGCCAACTCCTTTTTCTGTTTGCGAGCTTGGAAACTCTGTTGTAATTTCTGGAATGATCATGACTTCTGAGGTCCCACTATTTGTTGGTTGGCTGTTGGATGTGGATGGTGCATCTATAACACGATTTTCAAATCTATTCTGTATCCCTACTCCTATGGTGAATAAGCTGCTCGGCTTTACAAGTAACCGAGGTCCAATAGTCGAAGCCAATGTTGGCCACATCTTGGGTCACTCAGTTTTTGTTTTCGATCATCGTCTTGAACAATTTGTTAGTTAGGGAATTGAAGGAAATGGTGGTTCCTTCTACATTGCTCCGCACAAAGAATCTCTTCTTCTGATAAATCACAGAGACCGTGCGTTGTACAATATGTATACATTTTAATATATCATTATATTGATTCGCCTATGATTCATTTTGCGTATTGTGGTACACGATGAATTTCATAACTATTGTATCGCATTCTTATTCAATTTAAAACATTAACACAAATTTTTTTCCCATTCGTTAGCAGGTATTCCTGGTGTTTGACAATGTGTTCAGTTATGGATCAAGCGTTGTGGTTTGACAAAGTGTTGTGTTTGGGTAGGAAGTCGGGTGTGACGAGTATGTGGAAGCTGGCTACTCTTATCAATGGATGGCTTTTAATAACATGTCAAGTTGTAATAATTCAGACTATTTTCTAGTAATCGTTGTGGTTTTTACCGGTTGTCTTCTTTGATTCCATGAGAATATGTACTATTTGAATTATCTTATGATGTTAGTCGTTCACTTTATGATACTGACTCTTAATGTTGTAATAGTTTGCAAAACGCGTACCCAAATAACAAAAACCCAACTAATTTATGACATTAATATTTTGGGCAAATTATATGGACGTTTTGGGCAACTAAGCATCAGGGACGCAATAAGTTTTAGTCCTTTTGGTCAACTTGTATTAATTCAAGGCTTTCAAGTTTCCATAACATTTATTTGACTATACACGTCCAGTATATCTATAAAACGAGGCAACACATCCCACACACAAAAATCTATCAAATAGCAGCACATCTTATCATCTTCACTTGTAATTTTAAAAATAAATTATCAGGGACTTCATTATCAATGACTTCATCAAAATGCAGTTCGAGCATCGCACCTAATTCCGTTTTGGATTCGATATTTGTTGTCACTTGTGAGACAGACATACCGAAAGCATTTAAGATTTACTTTCAACAACAGATTGATCATGAGAAGGCTTTTACAAATGATATTCGTAATAAGATAGCTGATGTTAATACTAGTATAACAATGGTGTCTACAGCGATTCGTGAGATGGAGAGCCGGGGTGACAAAGATGCTTTCATGGACGCTGTTTACTGTTTAAAACAAAATAAGGCTAGGTTGGAGCTGAAGTTGTCTCGATTGACCCAGCTAGAAGCTGACAATTTAAATGGTGTTAAGCAGCTAGAAGTTCAATCAGATATGATGGATTTGTGTGAAGTAGACTATGAAATGTCATAGATTATCATTTTTTTTTGCATTAGGTTTATGTTTTATGTTTAAATAATGGTTTTGTACTATATGGTTAATGGATATATAATGTCATATGATTTTTTTTATTTAATTTTTTATTATAATTTTTATTTTTTTTGTAACGTATTTTCACCCCACCAAATTACTACGTACGATATTGTGTTGTACTTTTTAACTTAACGTGGCCTACTATTAGAGACTATCTGGTTAAGTAACTACTATTGTTGGTTTCCCTATGAAAACAACCCACTCCATTTGTTGCGCTATGCATTATTTCATAAAAGTTGGTTGTCTCCATATAAGTAATTACAGATCTTTTGTAGAAACTGTAAATATAGTTTAGAAACCGTGAGTTATCCTTAACTGTTACTTATCCTTACCATGTGGGTATGATGAATTGGAAATGTTAGTTATCCTTACATTTATTTTATAAACCATTCTAACTCTTGTGTACCAATATAAACCACCATATTTCATCTTTTGCATTATATACTTTAATTTTTTTGTTTCCAAATTCTATGGCTTCACCATCTTCAAGTAATGATTCAAAGAAACGCAAACGTTCAATGGAAACTTCTACTCCTGGAGGAAACGAAGGTATGTTTTTTCTAATACTCAAACATGTATGTTATTT
>JARVZY010006132.1:7500-17500 GCA_030686995.1 Artemisia argyi
CATTTTTCATATGATCTCCTCTATAGATAGACTAAAAAATCGAACAGAGTTCTTTTTGTATTACTTTGCCCTATATCTATATATTTCTAGTTTCCTACTTTCTAAATCGAATCAAAAATCTATTAGATTTAGAAATATTGAATTACCTTCTTGGTTGCAACCCCTCTTAAAAGGCCTACGAACACAAACGGGAAGGATGAAAGCGAGTTTGTATGCTAATTCCTCATCCGCAAATCAGCCCTTCCCGTGGGTTATTTTCTCAACGAATAAGTAATTCTAGGAATGAAATCTTTATATAATTCGAAAAAGCAAAGCACAAGTCCAAGGCAATAAAATATGAAAAATAAAAATTTTTCATATTTCTAATATTAAACAAAAGGATTAGCAAATAAAAGTGCTAATGCTACAACCAAGCCATAAATTGTTAAAGCTTCCATGAAAGCTAGACTAAGCAATAAAGTACCTCGTATTTTTCCCTCCGCCTCGGGCTGTCTCGCGATACCTTCTACAGCTTGACCCGCAGCAGTACCTTGACCAACTCCAGGTCCAATAGAAGCAAGCCCTACAGCCAATCCAGCAGCAATAACGGAAGCGGCAGAAATCAGTGGATTCATGATAAGTTCCTCGTACCAAAAAAAAAATGGTTAATGATACATTCAACCAATGAACTATGACTTAATTATTCGATTGCTACGATTCATCCAGTCAAAGTAACTACGAACTTCGAATTCAAGTAATAACATTCTTGAATTATCAAAACTACTTTGATATCTCTTTTTTAGTTTCTCTCGAGAAAGTCTTTGTGAATCCATACAACTTTAGTTTTTCCGTTTCTTTGTCCCGAACCGCTCTTTGACTTTGAATTCTTCGATTTTTTTATTGACTTCATCTTCAACTCACAGTCACATATGAGACAGAAGGACTTCTATAGAATCCCCATCTACACTCATATTCGATTAGTAGGGAAATTTAGATATATCTTTAGCTCGTATATAACTAGTCAATATCTAATATCACATATACATGTCTTTCTTCCACAATGTAAACCCACTCTTTCTTCATCTTGAATGCAATCGGATTTAATAAGGATGCGTCTAACCCTTGACAAGAGTTAACTTATCGCCATTCAATTCCATATACCTAGTTCGACCTTCCCTCTACGAACCATTTATGAATCCCCTTTGTTATAAATTTTCCTTTCCCTTCCCCCTTGTTTATCATTATCCTGCAACCTAAATTGATAAGATAATCAATGGATAAATTCATTGGGCCGAATCGTTACATAGAAATTAATTTGATTGATCTAAGTTCATATAATTGATTATTTATTAATATTTTCGTTTGGTCAATCGTTGAATAAAATCAACTCAAAAGGCGAATCGTTTGATAGAACATCCTTTTTATTTAATAACACGTCGTAATATCGCAAGACTTCTTAGTCAAATTAGGAGTCCAAATAGTGAATATTCGGATTGGATGACCAATCTAAATTGAATATTCATTGAGGGGAAGGTTTTATTATGGTATAAATGGACCAAATGGGAATTTTAGGAAAAAGATCTTTGAGATCTCTTTCCTTTTTTTCTACTCTAATATCAATATTGTAATCTTTATTGTAATCTTTTTTTCTATTACTCGAGATCGTATATAGTGTAGTTGTATATTTTTATTCCCTAAGTAAATTTTTTTAGCCATGCACACATTGCCTTAGATTAAACTAAAAAAAAAAAGACTATTTAGAAAACTAGTCAATGGTGGCCTTCCATGGATTCACCTATATAAGCCGCGGCTAAAGTTGCAAAAATAAGAGCTTGAATACCACTTGTAAATAATCCAAGGAACATGACAGGGATAGGAACCACCGAAGGTACTAAAGAAACAAGAACAACAACTACTAATTCATCAGCTAATATATTTCCGAAAAGTCGAAAACTAAGTGATAGGGGCTTTGTGAAATCTTCTAAGATGTTAATAGGTAAAAGAATTGGAGTTGGTTGAATATATTTCCCGAAATAACTTAATCCTTTTTTGCTAAGACCCGCATAGAAATATGCCACTGACGTGAGTAAAGCCAAAGCAACAGTAGTATTTATATCATTCGTGGGTGCGGCTAACTCCCCATGAGGTAATTGTATGAGTTTCCAAGGTAAAAGGGCGCCTGACCAATTAGAAACAAAAATAAATAGAAACATAGTTCCAATAAAAGGAACCCAAGGACCATACTCCTCTCCAATTTGAGTTTTACTCACATCTCGAATAAATTCAAGGACATATTCGAAGAAATTCTGACCACCGGTCGGAATGGTTTGTGGGTTCCGAACGGCTAGAGCGGCTGAACCTAATAAGATAGCAATTACAACCCAAGAAGTAATAAGTACTTGGCCGTGGACTTGGAAACCCCCGATTTTCCAATAAAAATGTTGGCCTACTTCCACACCGGATAGATCATATAATCCGTTTAGTGTGTTGATGGAACATGATAGAACATTCATATTGCCCTCTGACAAAAATAGAACTTTAAACAAAATTATTTTGATTCAACCATCTCTTTCTCGACTTGACTACTTGAATCGTATATTTTGAATACCAACTAATCAAATTATATTCCTTGTTATTTTTATCTCTTTTTTGAGATTAAGAAATAGTAACCGATTCGATAAATCTATGAAGGTTCCGAAATGAAATAAGTTATTTATCTTATTATTAATCACGGATTTCTTATATAGCCAGAACGTCCCTCACAAATTGCAAATACTAATTTGTTAAGAATTAATCGGATTGAAGATATAGCGTCATCATTCGCTGGAATCGAAATGTCTGCGAGATCAGGGTCACAATTTGTATCGATTAAACAAATTGTTGGAATTCCCAACGTGATACATTCTTGAAGGGCCGTATATTCTTCGTGCTGATCAACGATGATTACAATATCGGGTAACCCTGTCATATATTTAATCCCGCCCAGATATTTTTGCAAATGAGATAATTGTCTTTTCAACATAGCCGCATCTCTTTTCGGAAGACGGTTGAGTCCCCCTGTTTTTTGTTCGGTTCTCAAGTCTCTAAACTTATGAAGTCTCGTTTCTGTAGTGGACCAATTTGTTAACATACCACCGAGCCATTTTTTATTAACATAATGACACCTAGCCCTTATTGCAGCCCATGCTACTGAATCAGCTTCTTTATTTTTAGTTCCAACAATTAAGAATTGTTTTCCCTTACTTGCTGCATCAAAAACCAAATCACAAGCTTCTGATAAAAAACGAGCAGTTCTAGTAAGATTTATAATATGAATACCTTTACGTTTTGCAGAGATATAAGGTGCCATTTTAGGATTCCATTTCCTAGTACCATGGCCAAAATGAACTCCTGCTTCCATCATCTCTTCTAAATTAATGTTCCAATATCTTCTTGTCATTTCTCCCCACACTGCCTCCCCCCTTTGATTTGAAAAAAAAGCGAAGAGGTACCCTGAAATAAATAATTGTTCCGATGGAACCTTCTCTGCTACCGTAGATTGGCGTCGATACACAGTTCAAGCCATTATTCTTTTCTATTTGTTATTTTTTTATTACTATTATCAAATCAAATGACTGGACCAACGGATCCTTTTAAAAGAGAAAAGAAAGGGGTTAATCTGCTCTTATGGATCATTAAATCCTAAAAAAAAGATTGTTCTTGTGTATCATGGAAATTCTTTGAAAGGCAAGAATCTAATAATTTTCTATGGTAAAACAAAATATCTTTCATTTCCCCCTCTAATAGATTCTTTTTTTGGGGTTCAAAGGCAATGTTGTTAGGAATGTTGTTAGGTTCGTTTGATGGTGTTTTGAAGCCGCTACCAACAGGTATCATCCCCCCCAGAACAACGTTTTCTTTCAGGCCTTTCAACCAATCGATACGCCCCAGGAGAGCTGCTTTTGCTAAAACCCGAGCGGTTTCTTGAAAACTCGCTTCGGATATGAAACTTTGAGTATTCATAGATGCTCTTGTTATTCCCAATAAGACGGCTTGGTAACAGATCGCTTCTTCCAAAGCGCGCCCCATTCGTTCCGCTCGCAACAATCCAATAAGTTCTCCGGGCGAAAAAACATTAGACATTTCATCTTCTGAAACCAATACTTTTGATGTTATTTGACGTACAATAATTTCTATATGCCGATTATGTATCTGCACCCCCTGGGATCGATAAACCTTTTGGACCTTATTAACCAAAGAGATACGACTTTGCACTATAGTTAGCTCAGCACCAATCAAGAATGCCCAAGGAATTCCAAGAATTCTTGTTATACATTTATTCCAACTCTCAATCCTTTTTTCGAGATTCATCGATATTGAATCAATTGAACGCACTTCTAACACCTGTTCCACTTTTGGAAGACCTTGGGTTATATCACCAGATCTGGATTTTTCATATATAAATGTAACTAATGTATCTCCTTCGTAAAGGATTTCCCCATAATGCCCATGAACAGTTGCTCCTGGAGTAGCCAAATAAGGCTTAGCCGATCGTATTACCACAGAGTCAACTTGAAGAATTAGAACTTGACCCGATTTTAAATGCGGTCCTTTTTTGGCTATACATACATTTTCACAAAGAAACTGCCCAAGACTAACGATTGTAGATGTCTCTTCACAATAATTGTAATGGAGAAAATACCAATTCAAATTCAATGGATTCAAAATGATGTTACTGCACGAATAGGGATTATAAATTTTACCATTTTCATCCAGTAAATAATATTTAAGTATTTGAAAAATCTGTTTTAAATTATCAAGTTGCAAATAGTTAGTTACCAAGATCTGATTATGGGTTATTAAATGGGAAAATAAATCAAAATTATAAATTGGAAAGCCTGTTCCTAAGGGGCCCAACGAATTCCTAATTGGAATGAGCAGGTCCTTTTTGATTGATTCTTTTATCACATTGGTTGATTTTACATCGTTGAATGGGCCTATTCGAGAACAATTAGATGATGACAAAATTATCAAAGATTGAGATTCCTTATTTCGATTCAATAACGTATGAATAGTTCCTTGATTTGGATTAAGGGATTCTTGAATCCTTGGCTTGGGATTGGAATAGGAATAAATGGAAGAAAACGGATTGACATTAGCGCGATCTGATCCATTCTCAGAGATCAATCCTGAACCCGACAGATCATTTCTTTTTCCGGTATACGAAATAGGGGACTTCGCTAAGTCGATTCTTAGAAAATCTCTAATCAAACCATTTGTCCTTATTTCAACAAAGGAAGCACAGGCCTTTTCGATCTTTTTGTCTTGGTCCCAGTTCAGCACTAAACAAGTCCGAACTAATTGAATATTTGTGTCCCAAATTTCAAGAATTGGGTCGTAATAAAGGATATAATTGACAACTCGAAGTTGTAGATTATCACTTTCCTGCAAGAGATCCGGCGGGAAAAGTCTTCCTAAATTTATACCATCTGTTTTTTTATATGGGACTACAGGTTGAACCAAAACAAAATAATTTTTTTCATACCTGGAAAGTTTCATTCGTTGGATATAGAGCCAATTTTTCAATTTTTTGTATTCTTTGGAATTCTGTTTTCCCCCTCCTGGTGGTATCAATCGGAATGCCTTATTTGTCTTTCCAGGAAAATGGATATCTCCAGAAAAGATTATCAGTTTAATTTTTTCTGCTTTTTTCTTCACTCGGACCAATCCGCCTACCCGACTTCTTCGATTTAAAGTTATTTGTGTATCTACCCCAATAATACTATTGTGCCGTACCATTATGGAAGAAGATTCGGCCAAAATGTGGACTTCCACGGGAATAAAAAAAAATGGATTTACTTCCTTTTGGTATTTTGGCCAAAGTACATTGACTCCTCGATATTCAATCAAATCCTCTTCGTTGACGATTGAATTAAGTTCTCTAGTCTCATATTTAGTAAGTCCCGAGCTCTTTCTTATATATCGAGGATCATCAAAATAAGCAAGAATACTATTTCTACGGAGAATACCATTTCTGGGGATTTCAATTGAGATACCCGAAGAAGGTATGAGTGGGTTCTCTCCTTCTGGAATCGATTCGAGTGGGATGATGACTCTATTTCTTCGCCTCTTTGCCAATAAATCAGAATTCCCCTCGAGAATGGACGGATATCTGAGATTCCAACGACCAGTACATGTCATTCGATTAAGTTCTGAATAATCAGGAATCCTATCTCCTTTTTGATTTTTACCAGAAAAATACGAACTAAAAAATTTGTGTCTAACTTGATTATTAGTTACTGAGGGGTTAGAAATATATCTTCGCTTAACAGAAAGAGAATAAGCGTTTATTTGATCTTGATCCTTATGGATCGAACAGGGGCCTGGACTGGATCTCCAGGGCTCCCCTAATAATATCCATAAATGACTTGTTTTTGGTAAGAGATGAATATTACCATATGTAAATTCAGGTGCATGGTACACATCGGTATTCCAGTGCATTTCGCCCTCTGAGTCAGAATAAATATGTTTTCGAACTTTCTCTTTCAAATTCAAAGTGGATGTTCTCGCGCGAATCTCAGCAATGACTTGTTCTGATTCTACATATTGATCATTTTGAACTAAAAGAAAACTTTTGGGCGGAATACACACATTGTGTATAATATCTTCACTCTCAATAGTTACAATAAGTCTCTAGAACATAGAAAAGCAGGATGTCCATGACGTGTACGTGTCGGATGAACCAAATCCTCGTTGAATTTTATTTTTCCATTAGAAGGGGCTCGCACATGTTCTGCAGTACCCCCTGTGAATACTCCGCCGGTATGAAAAGTTCTTAATGTTAATTGAGTGCCCGGTTCTCCAATAGATTGACCTGCAATAATACCTACAGCTTCTCCCAATTCGACCAGGTCGTCATGAGCTGGACTTCGGCCATAACATAATTGACAAATCCACGACGTACTCCTACAAGTAAAGGGAGTTCGAATAGAGATTGGTTGTGCTCTAAAAGTTATGAATCTATTGACAAGTCCAACTCCAATATCTTGATTTCTAGTAGCAATGCATCGCGAACCTATATATACATGATCTGCTAATACACGCCCAATTAATGTTTGGATAAAAATCCTGTCCGCCATCATTCCATTTCGAGGACTTACAGAAATACCTCGGACGGTGCCGCAATCTGTTCGACGTACAACAATGTGTTGAACTACTTCAACAAGTCTGCGCGTGAGATATCCTGCATCTGATGTTCGGATAGCGGTATCCACAACTCCTTTACGGGCTCCGTAACAAGAAATAATATATTCTGTTAAAGAGAGTCCTTCGCGTAAATTGCTTTGAATGGGTAAATCAATCATTTGCCCTTGGGGATCCGACATTAATCCTCTCATACCTACTAATTGATGTACCTGAGATGCATTTCCTCTGGCTCCCGAAAAAGACATTATATGGACTGGATTAAAAGGATCGGTCATCCGAAAATTAGGATTCATTTCTTGTCGCAAATATTCACTTGTGGCATACCAGATCTCGATCGATTGACGTAATTTTTCTACCGCGTGTACATTCCCATAATGATGGTGTTTTTCCAAAATAAAACTTTGTTGTTCAGCGTCTTGAACTAGCCATCTTTTAGAAGGTATTGTTAAAAGATCATCAATTCCTAATGAAATGGATGCGGCGGTAGCTTGTCGGAAACCCAGAGTCTTTACTTGATCCAGGATATGTGATGTATATCCTATTCCATAGTGATCAATAAATCGACTAATAAGTCGTTTCATGGCAGTTCCGTCTATCATTTTATTGTGAAAGACCTGAGTGGGCCGTTCTGCCATCAGTACCTCCATATTGCGCTGAGTAGAATTTGACAATGGGTTTGAGTCAGTGATTGTAAAACTTCCTTTTCTAGATCTTGATTCACGTAGAAATTCCGCAATTGCAATTATAGTCCTAGTTAACCCGGTGAGACTCGAATTCCCCCTGGTAGCATAGAATTACAACAGCCCTGCCAAAACCCCTGTATGGCTTCTTCTATTTCTCGATAAAGAGAAATATGACCGAGAGTGGTTCGAATATATATATAAAGAATTTCTTTTTTTATACTTCTTACTATTAGATAGTGTCCATAAATCTCATAATAGGTCCCCAAAGATTCATAGTGAATTTCGATGGGAGTTTCTCTTGCAGCAATAACGCGTTGATCTAGTCGCCACCGCAGCCACAAGGGACTACCTAAATTGATGCGTTTTTGCCGATAAGCTCCAATTGCATCATAGGCATTAGAAAAAAAAGGTTCTTTTTTTTTTGTATACTTATAGTTATTATCTTCATTTTGATAGTTTATACGATTACATGGATTATACCTATTTACACAAATACCCCGACGATTTCCACTCGTTAAGAAATAGAGTCCACTAAGCATATCTTGAGTTGGTGCAGAAATGGGATCTCCAATAGTTGGAGACAAAAGATTCATATGAGAAAACATAAGTAAACGTGCCTCTGCTTGAGCCTCCAAAGATAAAGGCACATGAACAGCCATTTGATCCCCGTCAAAGTCTGCATTGAAGCCCTTACAAACTAATGGATGTAAACAAATAGCACGCCCTTCCACTAAAATGGGCAGGAATGCCTGTATGCCTAATCTATGCAGAGTAGGCGCTCTATTCAGCAATACAGGATGGTCATCCAGAATTTCCTGAAGTATTTCCCATACAATCGGTTTTTTTTTTCGAATTTGACTTTTAGCAACTCCGATGTTCGAAGCAAGATGTTTTCTAATTAGGTCACGAATTACAAATGCCTGGAAAAGTTCTATTGCTATTTCGCGAGGCAATCCACATCGATGTAATGAAAGTGAAGGGCCCACGACAATCACTGACCGCCCTGAATAATCAACCCGTTTACCAAGCAAAGTCTCGCGAACTCTTCCTTCTTTGCCTTCAATTACATCTGAAAGAGACTTGTAAACTCTATTATGATCATCCCTCATCGGTTGTCCGCAGATTCCATTATCAAGAAGTGCATCCACGGCTTCTTGCAGCAATTTTTCCTGAGATATTATTAATTCTTCTGGCGTAGCTATACTTGTTGTTAATAGATCTGTAAGAGTATTATTCCGATAGATAATTCTTCTATAGATTTCATTAATATCCGAGGTCACTAGTTTATCCTCATCTATATGATAGATTGGTCTCAACTCAGGAGGAAGAACTGGTAATAGACGCAAAACCATCCATTTTGGTTCTATATTTGTTCGAATAAAATGCTTAGCCAATTCCATGCGTCTAAGCAAAAAATCTTTTCTTCTTCCAACTTTTCGATCTTCCCATTCATTCCCTGTGGGTTCTTCTTCCTCCAATTCTTTCCATTCTATCAATGAAGAATCTATAATACTTCGTAAATCTAGATTGGCTAATTGTTGTCTGATAGAGCCCCCCCCGGTAGACATCTCTCGATTTCGAAATGTATCGAAGCTCCGGGTAGTAAAAAAAATGGGGATCCTGTATTTCCAGGGTTGGATTTCGTATTCCAATAAACCCCGTAATCGTAAAAAAGTGGGTTTTTTATCTATGGGCCTAGCAAAATAAAAATTGGGATAGGATCTCCCCCCCTCAAAATCGGACGTGAAAGTTTCCTTTCATCCGGCTCAAGTAGGTCAAAGAAAAAGAAAGGAGTTCTCGCTTTCAAATTTCAAATTATATAAAACTCCAAAAAGATCTACTCCTTACTCAAGTTTCCAGTGAAGACCAAGCAAAACTTCATTTATTCCGTCTTCTTTATTATTTTTATTTAGATTTTATGAATTCCTTAATTCAATTATGCCATAAATGAAATGTGAAATTCTTGAGTAGTCTACTTCCCCTTGAATGATGAATCCCGTAATTCTTAATTAAAGAGAGTACCGTGGAATTCATAAGGAATTTACTTGTCTATGTACTGTTCCATTCGATCTTTTAGGTCCCGACTTCACCTCGACGGTTAGGCCACGATGCCCTTAAAGTCTATATGCGATAGATAGACTCTTGTAACCATG
>JARVZY010006132.1:22500-27328 GCA_030686995.1 Artemisia argyi
TATTTGTCAAGTCTACTTGGGAGACGAAAGGAAGTTGATTATGGAACGTCTAAAATGAATTAGGCGTTGGGTCGATGCCCGAGTGGTTAATGGGGACGGACTGTAAATTCGTTGGCAATATGTCTACGCTGGTTCAAATCCAGCTCGGCCCAACAATTCGCCAATCTACTATCAGATGGTATAACCCTCTTGTTCTTAAGAAATACCTGATACAAGACAAGAGAATAAAAAAAAGAATCTAAATTTTCTGCTAGATCTCTTCTTATTTCCCTGGGATTGTAGTTCAATAGGCTAGAGCACCGCCCTGTCAAGGCGGATGTTACGGGTTCGAGCCCCGTCAGTCCCGACGGATCCAATAAGTACATCAATTCGCCTCTCCATTTTCTGTGAAATGAAGGGACAGAGAGAATAATTGAATTCCGAAGGGGTTTCCCTCTATTTTTTTTTTTTCAGGATTCTCTCGAAGAAAGAACACACCCTAAAATAAAATGAAAATAACTAAAATAGTGAAGTTGACAGAATATTTCATCTTTTCGGCCGCGACTCGTCTTTCTCATACTTCTTTGTTTTGTCTTCCAAAGAAAAGAGGATCACTAAAATTTAAAACCTAATTCCTGTCTTTTTCCACTTCGCTTGTATTGTTTGTTGGTGGGGTTTTGTAGTTAATGGAAACGGACGGGTTAGATTATACTTCATTTGATGGTTCTAGAAGGAAGACCTAAGGTAGGTTATAGAAAAGAAAGAACAGAAAAGAAGGATAAATAAAGGAATTTTTGATTGGTCCGGGAATCCTATCTTGGATTCGGTATGGATAAAAGATCTTCATATGTTATATACTATTAATTCTCCACGACTAATTAATTTAATAGCTCAGATATTGTTATTCATGATATTGATCCGATTCAATATCATCGATAGGTAATGCATTCATTGAATTGACAGGTGAAAGATTTATCATCTCTATGGGATTAAATCCCGAGTTATTGTATTGTGAAATAAAAAAAAACGATGAGATTATGGAAGTAAATATTCTTGCATTTATTGCTACTGCACTGTTCATTTTAGTTCCTACTGCTTTTCTACTTATAATTTACGTAAAAACAGTAAGTCAAAATAATTAATTAATTACTTTAAATGAAACTCGACTTCTGAATTCTTTGAAGAAATCAAAAGAAAAGTATTCTATTTTTGCTGAAATCAAGGGGCTATAATCGGCGATATTCTATGAGATCCGAGAGTATGGTAAGTAAGAAATTGCTTTATTACTTACCATACTCTCTATTAGTGTTATAGTAGTGTATAAAGTTGTACTTGACTTTCTAATAAAAAGGGTATGCTATATTAGCTTCTATCTTCAATCTTCAATTCAATATATGTAGTTATTAATCCATATTTGGAATTGACGTAGGACCCAATCTTTTCTTTCATACATTTATATATATATATATATTTATATTCCAATGAATCTGAAAACTTCCAATGAATCTGAAATAATTGTTTTACTGTTATAGAATACATTTCTCCACTAGAATCTAATGGAATTTCGAAATGAAGATATTTTTATTTGAAAATTATTTCAATTTAAATAAAGAATGCGTTGCAGAACGATCTATAAAACAATTGATACCTTTTCATTTCTCAACTAAATTAGGAGTGCTTCTAAAGTCCACTTCTTCCCCATACTACGAGTGAAAGGGAAAAAGTAAAGACTACCATTAAAGCAGCCCAAGCGAGACTTACTATATCCATGTGAATTATGTCCCTTATCTCTATGATAGAATTATTCCATTATTGCTCACTAATAATAGTAGAATGAATGGTCCAGAGTCAAAAAGGGATTCTGGGCGAACACTATTGATGAATCAATCAAATAAATGGATTTTAAAAATTCCTATATGATTTATAATCCGTACCCTTTCCCGATTGTCTCTCTGAAGGAGTTGGGATATAGTATATTATACTCTTGACGAGGGGTAAAAATTGTTTTGGGCTTTTTTTTTTATTTTCTATAAAAGGTAAATTATCTATCCAATCTCAATCTAATAGTGATTGAATGCCTGAACACTCAGAGATTCTCGCGAGTCTATATATGTAGATTACAGTATAGAAAGTACTTTCCCAACTAGTAGTGGAATTCTCGGCCGGTTATCCAATGTAATTCAAGACCCAATCAATAGACATTACATTAGCAGTAGAAGAGAATCTGGAAGTCTTGCTTCGACCATTATAATCTTTCTTTGAATTTTAGATTCAAGATTTCCAATCTTTTACAAAATCCCCAGAACATAAAAAAATAGCGGAACAGAACAAGAGATTTCGATTCGTTTGTTGATGAGGCGGCACCCGGATTTGAACTGGGAAAAAGGATTTGCAGTCCCCCGCCTTACCACTCGGCCATGCCGCCAAAACGATACACAATAGGATAAAAAATTTCCCTTTTTGAGTTGTATTAGTAAACTTGAGTTTATTGTACTTGCATCCCTTTTAATCCTTTTTTCTAAATTTAGAAAAAATTAGAAAAGAAACCGTTTTTCCCCTTTTGATTGTATTTGATCTGCCCCTTCGATTGATTGTATAGTATCTCAAAACACACAAACTTCCACTCACTTTTATATTGAAAAATCAAATGTATATTTTCACTCAAAAAGCCTAAATTTATGGGAACCATTAACTATTTATTGACTGACAATTCGTGAATTATTCTTGGATTTGAATATCAATTTTGGTTTGCCTAATGACATAAGAATAAGCAAAAATTTTTTTGATACATACTTAATTTATTTTTTTAATCAAAAATCCTTCTCAATTTCCATTATAACAAAAATTATAGGTATATGTAAACCCCAGAACGGATATTCTTATACAGATACCAAATTGGCTATTTATATTATAGTATGTTGCCTATAAATAAAGGGAATTCGTTGGAACAAAAAAAGGCCTGGCTGGGTATTGACCGGGCCAGGCCCAAAAGGCACTTCGAACAAAATAAAAGAAAGAAGGTGTTCTTTATTTATCTTTCTATTTGGATCTTTCGAGCATCTAAATTGAATTGCTAATTATATAATAACGATAAAGAATGTGAAAGAAATACTTTCTTTAATCCTTACTTGATGTGTAATGTAACATAGTAATTATCTTTTTCAATTGGGAGAGATGGCTGAGTGGACGAAAGCGGCGGATTGCTAATCCGTTGTACGAGTTATTCGTACCGAGGGTTCGAATCCCTCTCTTTCCGTTTCCGTGATGAGTTTCCATTTTTTCTTTCAAATTTTGCAAACCCCTTTTTATTTTTTCCTTGTTAAATGTGTGGAATAGCTAAAAAAAATCTTAAGAAAATTATAAAATCAAGCAATAAAAACAAAAAAAATTATTCTTCACGTCCAGGATTACGTCCTGGATCATTGGATAGGAATCCAAAGATGAAGAGAGAAACAAAGAATATTACTACTGTATAAACGAAAAGTTTGAGAGTAAGCATTACACAACCTCCAAGATCATTTTTTGAAAAAGAAAAACGAGAAAAGACAATAGATCCTCCATTTTTATATCACATATCCTATTTTGACACAAGAAAAGAATTCTAGAAATAGAAAAGAATGTTCAGAAATTCAAATGAAGTTGAAATTTGTAATCAGAGTCTTTGATTACCACAAATCACTTTCATACCCAAATTAGATATTGTAAGGGACCCGAAGCTAATAAGGTATTTCGCCGTAAAAAGGATTAAAATCAGGAAATAGGGCGTCTCGTGGCTATCCGAGAATTTCAATGTTTGAATCGAAGGTTCATACTGTCAGACTTATTTGATCTTATCAATTGTTATAATTTTTCTCGAATAAATATGAATTTTCTAGGATAGTATTAAAGATCTTATCGAAAACTTACAGCAGCTTGCCAAACAAAGGCTAAAAGAAAAAGAACAGGGGTATGACTGGCATAACATCTACGATTGGATTCAAAAAAGCATAGGCTTCGGGCAATTTGGCCAAGAAAAGACTACTCGGATAAAGGGCAGAATTAAGACAGATCAAACTAAAGATATTAAGCATAACAGACATTTTTTTCGTCGAGATAATTGCATTTTGATTGAGTTATTGATATAAGGAAAAATGAAGTAAAGTAAGGTAGACAAAAAAATCCTTCTTTTTCCGCTCAATCAAAAATCCTCCGATTCTCAAAGGAGAATAGAAGAAATCATACTTTCATACAATATCTTAATTGAATTATATGTAATGATCAATAAATTCCATTGAATTAATTCTAGAGATACACATGCCAAAATCCTAGCACGAATCTATAATAGATTCTATAAAGAATAAAGATTTTCTATAGTTGGACTGGAATTGACGAACACTTAATACCAATATTATTCTTTAATAGTATAAGTATCCAATAAAAATAGAAATGGGGCGTAGCCAAGCGGTAAGGCAACGGGTTTTGGTCCCGCTATTCGGAGGTTCGAATCCTTCCGTCCCAGAGCATATCCATTGTATTCTAATACTTCTTTTTTGTTCAACAAGGTTCTGTTTCAAGGTTTGGATAGACTTTTTTTATTCTTCGCGGAATCATATCTGACTTTTCACAAACAAACTAAATCGAGTTCAAATGACATGCAAAAGTAACTGAACCCTTTTGTGACCCATAGAAAATGGGCATAGATCACAGTTGGAAAAAGATTACTTAACCTCAGGTTAAAAAAATATGAAAATACATATAAAACGAGGAAGTGCTTAGCCTATAGGTATGTATGGTTATCCTATTTCAGTGACAATAGTGTTTCCATTTTTGTGAAAACTAAATTGCATCCCTAAAATATGAAATTTAAATA
>JARVZY010006133.1:0-27326 GCA_030686995.1 Artemisia argyi
GGGGTTTGTTGATGGGTCTTGTGTTAAACCTGTGACTAGTCCTATCTTATCCCAGCAATGGGAGAGATGTAATGCCATTGTTCTTGGCTGGATTCTTGGGTCTTTGTCCCCTGAGTTGTACTTAGGGCAGGTATATTCAGAAATTGCTTCTGAGGTTTGGGATGAGTTACAAGAAACTTATGATAAGATTGATGGGTCTGTTATCTTTAATGTGATTCACAAAATTAATGGTCTTAAACAAGGTGAATTGTCTGTGCCTGATTATTATCATAAGTTGAATTCCCTGTGGAGGGAATTTGATACTTTGACTTTGTTACCTGCCTGTACTTGTGATGCTCATGAGGGTGTGTTAAAACATAATCAACTTATCAGACTAATGCAGTTTCTTATGGGTTTAAATGAAGTGTATCAACCAATTAGAAGTAATATACTTGCCAGAGACCCTTTACCAGATGTTAAAGAGGCCTTTAATGTTGTCTCTAGGGAGGAGTCTCATAGAGGGCTCCACTCTAACTCTGGATCTAACAGTAAGGTTCAACCTGCTGCTTTTGTAACTAAGACCAATAACAATTCTAATTCTAATAACAACTTTATTAGGAAAAATGGTAATGGTAATGTTAATAGGGGACCTAATCCTAATTTGGTTTGTAAACACTGTGGCTTAATTGGTCATACCATTGAAAGGTGTTTTGAATTAAATGGTTATCCACCTGGTTTTAAAAGAAACCCAAATTTGTCTAAACAATCTGCTGCTGTCAAAAGGTTTAATGCTAATGCAGAAGTGTCTGTTCCATCTACTTCATCTGGTTCTATGACTGGGTCCTTTACCCATGATCAAATGATGAAGCTCTTAAGTCTGATCAATGAGAAACCTTCTGCTAATGTTTCTGCTAGTATGGCAGGTATGAAAGCCACTTTTGTGAATAATAATGTTCTGTTTAACTTGAATATTGATAAATTTTTTTGTGCTAAGTCTGGTTCTGTGAGTTATAATGTTACTCTTGGATGGGTTATTGACTCTGGTGCTAATCAGCATATGACTGATTCCACTAAAAACATGTTTAATGTGGTTGATATTTCTAGTCTTATGCTTACTGTTGGACATCCCAATGGGACTGTTGCCAACATTTCTGCCATTGGTAGTCTGAGGTTGACTACTGGTGTTGTTCTGTTTGATGTTCTTGTTGTTCCTGATTATAATGTTAGTCTTTTGTCTGTTAATAAAATGATCAAGGATAGTAAATTCTTTGTTGGATTTGATGAACATAAATGTTATATTCAGGATTTGAAACAGGACAAGATTGTGGGGACTGGTAGTGAGTCTGGGGGACTCTACTTGTTTGATATGAATACTTATGGTGAGTCCAGTCTTGGTATATGCAACTCTGTGTTTGTTTGTCATGTTTCTAATGAGTTATGGCATCAAAGGCTTGGTCATCCTGCTGACCAAGTCTTATCTGTTTTGGGGAGTCAAATTGGTTTTAAAAAGTTAGATCATGTCTCACCTTGTGATATTTGTCATAAGGCCAAACAAACTAGGGAACCTTTTCCAATAAGTGAACATCAAACTGAATCTGTTGGTGACATTATTCATTGTGATGTTTGGGGTCCTTATAGGGTCACTAGTAAAGATGGTTTCAAATATTTTTTAACTTTAGTTGATGATTTTAGTAGAGCTGTTTGGGTTTACCTTCTAAAATCAAAAGTTGAAGTGACAAATTATATTGAAAGTTTTATAAAACTTATCTTTACCCAGTTTAATAAAAGAATTAAGGTCATAAGATCTGATAATGGAACAGAGTTTGTTAATAATAATTTGTCAAAACTTTTTAATGATCTTGGTATGATCCATCAAACTTCTTGTGCCTATACTCCTCAGCAAAATGGGATTGCTGAAAGGAAACATAGACACCTTCTTAATGTAGCTAGGAGTCTTATGTTTCAGGGGGGGATTCCTTTGAATATGTGGCCTGAATGTGTTTTAACTGCTGTGTACTTAATTAACAGGCTTCCCTCTTCTGTCTTAGCTGGTGCTTCCCCTTATTTTTTAGTATATGGTAAGGATCCTAGTCTTTCTCATATCAGATCTTTTGGATGTTTATGCTACTCTACTATTTTAAATTCAAATGATAAGTTTGATTCTAAGTCTGAAAAATGTGTTCTTATTGGTTTTTCTACTACTAAAAAGGCTTATAAGTTGTATGGTTTGGAAAGTAAATCAGTTTTTTATTCAAGAGATGTAAGGTTTTATGAAACTGTATTTCCGTTTAAAATGAAATCTTCAAGTTTTTTAAATGAATCTGAAAGTGTTAACATTTTAGAATCTAACTGTGATGAAGGTAGAGTAAACAATCTAAACTTTTTTGACATCCAAAGGACTGAAAGTCCCAATGATGAAGAGGGGGACTCTTCTAATGAGGAAGGTAGTAGGATGGTACCTCCAGAAGACTGTGTCAATACAGTAAATAATGGAGGGGCAACCACTGCAACCCAGATAGAAGAAACTATCACCTCTGAGGGCAATAGCCAAAATATTTTTAATGGTGAGGATCATGATCAAATGGAAGCACCACCTAGTCTTAGGAGGTCTAGTAGAAATAGAAGTCAACCTGTTAGGTTTAATGACTTTGTTGTTGGAAGTAATGTTAAATATGGTCTTGAAAAGTATGTGTCTTATAACAATCTTTCCAGAGTTAATATGTGTTTTTCTACTAATCTTAATAAAGCTTGTGAACCTAAAACTCTTGCTGAGGCAAAACAGAATCCTATGTGGAAAGAAGCTATGAATTCTGAAATGGAAGCCTTACATAGGAATAATACTTATGAGGTTTGTGAGCTGCCTGAGGGTAGATTTGCTATTGGTTGTAAGTGGTTATGGAAACTTAAGTACAAGTCCTCTGGAGAGGTTGATAGATATAAAGCTAGACTTGTTGCTAAAGGTTTTAATCAAAGAGAAGGAATTGACTATGAGGAAACTTTTAGTCCTGTTGTGAAAATGGTTACTGTTAGGTGTTTAATTGCCTTGTCTGTTTCTAATAGATGGCCTTTATTTCAATTGGATGTTAATAATGCTTTTTTATATGGTGATTTGTATGAAGATGTATATATGCAATTACCTCCAGGATATTATGATAAAAATGATACTAGAGTGTGTAAGTTGAATAAGTCTTTGTATGGTCTAAAACAAGCTCCAAGGCAGTGGAATGAAAAACTTACTACTGCTTTGGTAGAAAATGGTTTTAAACAAAGTCTAAATGATTATTCTTTATACACTAAGGATTTGAATGGAGTGTTTTTGGCATTATTAGTATATGTTGATGACATTGTTATCACTGGAAACAATGTTGATGAAATTGAAAAGTTTAAAAGTTTTCTAAACTCAAAGTTTATGATCAAAGATCTTGGTCCACTTAAGTATTTTCTGGGAATTGAAGTTTTAGAAAATGATATTGGTATTTGTCTTTCTCAAAGAAAGTATTGTTTAGACTTATTACTTGAGTATGGTTTGTTAGCTTGTAAGCCTGCTGGTACTCCATTACAGCAGAATGTTGTTTTGAGTCATGATGAGACTGAGAATGATAAGTTTTTGTCTAACATGACTGAGTATCAAAAATTGGTTGGAAAACTCATTTACTTATCTGTTACTAGGCCTGATATCTCCTATGCAGTTCATTGTTTAAGCCAGCATATGCATGCTCCTCTTAACTCACATTTCACTGCTGCTCTTAGGGTTTTGAGATATCTTAAACAGGCTCCTGGTACAGGTGTTCAGTTTAAGTATGGTAAAAAGGTTAATCTGTATGCTTTTTCAGATGCAGATTGGGCTAAGTGTCCTATTTCTAGGAAATCTGTGTCTGGTTTTTGTGTTTATTTTTGCAATAATTTGATCTCATGGAAAAGTAAGAAACAAGCCACTATTTCTAGGTCTTCTGCTGAATCTGAGTATAGATGTCTTGCATCTACTACTTGTGAATTGATTTGGGTTATTAAAGTTTTTAAAGATCTTGGAATTGATGACCTGTTACCTGCAAATTTATTTTGTGATAGCAGTTCTGCTATTCAGATTGCTGCTAATCCTGTTTTTCATGAAAAAACTAAGCATTTTGAAATTGATTTACATCTTGTTAGAGAAAAGGTAACTGCTGGAGTCATTAAGACTTTGAAAGTTGCCTCTGCTAATAATGTTGCTGATATATTTACAAAAGGGTTGAGTATTTCTCAACATAAGCAGTTTTGTGAGAAACTTGGGTTGGTGGACTTGTTCAAGCCATAAGCTTGAGAGGGGGTGTTGGAATTAGTCATATTGTGCAATCTTATGTCTTTGGTATTGTGACATATTAAGTCTAGGGACTTAATATGTCACTTATTACTAATGTTTGGTTGTCTTACTCTCTTTGACAGGTGAGTAGTATTACAGGGGCTGAAGTGAAACTAGTTGCTATATAAGCTGGATCCCAGCCCTAGCCGTCACTTATCTTTATCTCTCTCAAAATATAATTAGGGTTTTCATCTCATTGTTCTCTGATCTCTTACAGTCTGGTATTCATATTTTGATCATCTTGATCATCTAGTTTAGTTGAGTTTCTTTGTTAAGAGAGTTGTAGTGAGGTTGTTTGTATAACAGTTTCTTGTAGTGAGATAGGTAGAATCCTTCTGAAGGGGACTATCTTTTCTGGTTGTATTTGTTTGGTGAGCACACGTTTTGTGGACTCATCTTCTTGCATATTCAGTTAATAAAAGATTTCACCAAGGGGTGGTTGGCTGGGTGAATCAGCTGTGTTGTGGTTGTGTGTGACAACCGGCAGTTTAGGGAGCCATTTTAAAAATCCGCATTTCGATATAAGTTCGTTTATAAATTTTTATTTGAAATTTTCATTTCACAACGAACTTGTAAGACCTATTTTATGGATATTTTATTTAATGACGATTATGGAATTCGTGAATTATGTTCATAATTCATTTTTGATTATACGATCGGTGATGTATATTTGAATTCTCACTTGGTACTACGTTGACTTTGGCACTAGGATTACCTAACGTAATTTTATGATTCGTCTTAACGAGTCCGTTATATATTTTAATTAATTACGAGAGGTTCTCGTGTAATATGGAAATATTGAAATGAGTTCGGGTTCGGGCCACGTGTTTTACATTTACCCATATTACCCGCTCAACCGTAATAATATCTTTATTATTATTACTATTATTATTACTCTTATTATTATTATTATTATTACAAAAAGAAAAAAAAAAAAAAAAAAAAAAAAAAAAGATAAAGGGGCGTTTGGTCCGGTTCACACAACACACACAACACAACACTAATTTTTTTTATCTCTCTCACCAACTCTCTCTTCTCCCTATCAACCTAACCCTAGCCGCCGGTTTAATAATCCGACCACCACGGCGCCACCGCCGACCACCACACTAAAATACCACCACCAATCTACTCCTCTCCTTCCCCTCTTTCAATTGGTGTATAATACTTGCCCTAAAACCCTCATTAACACCACCAAATCTTTAATAATCCGTTCGAGTTTTTAGTACTTTACTAGATCCGTTCTTTTGGAGGTCCAAGAAGGTGAGAAGAAGCATTTTTATTGGTTTGGGTGCCACGTTATGGCATGAATCCGTGGCTACACGAATTATTTTGTGTGAATCGAATGGGTTTTCAAATGGAAATGATGTTTTGATGATGATTATCACGTTTGGTATCCGGGTTGTTGTGGGTTGGTCGTTTGGTGATGCGTGGTCGACCCCTAGCCGAGGCCCTCTCCTCGACTTCTTTTGGTTTCGGGTCGATGTGGTCTTTTTGACCCATCTTTCTTGATGGTTGACCACTTGTGGTCATGTTGATTATTTGGTCATGGCTAGTTTGGCCATGGATTGATTAGTTGTTGGTGCTCGTTGGAGCTAACCGAGACCTTATGGTCTCGGGATCATATTTCTTGCGCTCGTACAGCCCCACCGAGACCCTCTTAGGGATTCTCTCGGGTACGGTTCGAGTCTATTGACTCGATAGCTACATGGTTCGACTTTTAAGTCGCGGCTCTTAGCCGAATAATTGTGTTTTGCCGAGTTGACCTTTTGAGGTCGAGTGGATTACTTGATTATTTTTTTTTTTTGTGGTGCTCTTGTGAGCTTAGTGATGGTTGTATGTTTAGTTCGAGTCATCGCGACTTGTAGTATTGAGCCGAGACTCAAGTGAGTCGAGGGCTCGGGTCGGCTTGGTAAACCGACCCACACATTAACTTTGTTAATGTTATAATTTTGTATAAATGTGAACTTGTTGATACTTATTATTGTTATTGTTATTTTGTCGCGGTATTATTTCTCGGCCGAATACTTTGGGCCGAATTGGAATGGACATTGGATATTGTTATTGGTTTATATTGTGAAGTTGTTGGCGATTGGGATATGATATGAGGACCGGTGATGAGACGGTCGTTAGATGACGGAGATAGGTTAGTTGGGTACCGTAGTCGGACCTTAT
Organism: Artemisia argyi; assembly: GCA_030686995.1. Taxonomy (NCBI): domain Eukaryota; kingdom Viridiplantae; phylum Streptophyta; class Magnoliopsida; order Asterales; family Asteraceae; genus Artemisia; species Artemisia argyi. The sequence goes on from JARVZY010006133.1 coordinate 6,491, forward strand.
TGTTGTAGCCCGTGTTTGAGATGGTGTTTGGACGGAGATTGGTTATTTTATGACTTTTGCTCGTTATTGGACTTGGACAATGAGCCGAGAGTCATGACTCGGACATATGACCATTTCGTGTAACTCAATAAATATTAAAAATAAAACGAGAATAATAAAACTCGTAATAATAATTATTAGTAATATGAACGTTTATACGAAAGTATATACGTGAATAACGTATATATAACTATATAAACGCGTATATTAATAATAATAATAATCACGAGTCGTATTATAAATAATACGATTAGATACATATTAGGCTACGAAAGTGGCGTAATATTAATTAAACGTATTATTATTATTAGAAATTGTGTTATAAACGGGAAACTCCCGACAATTATGAAACGTTTAATAAAAAGTCGTTTTGGATATATAACGAATAAACTTATTGAGTTAGGCGAAATTGTCGTCACTCGGGTCCAGGTAAGTTATTATTTGCGACATTCGTGTTGTCTCGGATATATGACGACTAATATAGACGTTTTCTATAAATAAATAACCACCCAACCGTAAGGTTGAGTCGGGTTGTTTGATTATATGAAACGAATATATTAGTGGGCATCGTATCCTACGACGCCCATAGGTTGTAGTATATGTAAAGGGTAATAGATTGCGAGTGTATATATCGGGAAATCTGGCCAATTTGACGATATATACGAGGAATTTATTAAACTATGATATATACTATATAGTAATTATGTGCTATGTGCTTTATATGTGCCTTAGATTGGGTGTAATCTTGGAACGGTATATTACGTAAATAAATGCGAGGATTATCAAATCGACGGATTTGGTAAACTTTGGCGATTCATTTAAATGATATATTGGGCTAATATTAGATCTATAGTTTATTATATGTTCTATGTGCGATCTTATTGGTTTGTTTTGAGTCGACCCACCACCCGTATGGATACCAAACGCAAATACACCAAACTAATACGAAATGGATTTTCGGTAATAAAACGGATTCTCGTCCGGGTTTGGGAATATTATATATTTGAGGAAATGATTTCTGAAAGAGTTAATATTGTTAGGTCGTGCCAAGTCCGTAGTTGCTGTTTCGTGAGTTATCATACATCTTATTGCTACCTACCTCGTCTTGCTATATTTCTGGACTTGAGGTGAGTCATAGCCCCACTTTTTACTCTTGAACTATGTTTTCAACGATTGGGGTGAGAAACGTGCAAATCATTTTACGTGGACTATTATCGCTTTTATATGTTTTCTAAACTTGCTATGCGTATGGACTAGGACCTATAGTCAGCTTTAGTCACTTCTTATGTGTACTATTCAAGGTTGGCTTATTTGTTATTGTCAGCTTTAGTCACACGGTTAGTGTGTACTATTCAAGGTTGGCTTATCTGTTATTGTCAGCTTTAGTCACACGGTTAGTGTGTACTATTCAAGGTTGACTTATTAGATACTGTAGTGTGCACCTATAGGTTATTAATACGTCGGAGGTTATCCGAGTATTTATTGGTATTGCGGGGGTTACCCGAATACTTATGTGGTTACGGAAGGGTATCCGTGTGTTTTGGTTATTACGGAAGGGTTTTCCGTGTGTTATGTTGAGAGCGGAGGGTATCCGCAGGCTTTTAGCGAATCCTTAGTCTAGCTAGCAAGCGTTTTGCGTACATGTCCACTATATTATTAGTTGAATTTAAACCTATGATCTCACCAGCGAAAGCTGACTTTTAGCACGTTTTCTCAGGTAATTAAGTATTGAGGTGCATGCTTGGATTGGGAGGCTCGGCTGTGGCACACGGTTATGGATCTATATTTTCTAAACTCTGATAATTAAATTTGGACCTATTGTTATTTTATTTTGGGCCTAACTCTGAATGATGTTGGGATAAATGTAAACCTTAAAACCCCGTATTAGGTTGTGTTTTTACTATGTTTACTTTATCTCGTTCTATATTGTCTTGTGTTGGATACCAATCCCCGTAGCACCCCGAAAGCTTGTTGAGTCTTCCGCTGTATCAAATTTTGGGGGTGTTACAGATTGGTATCAGAGCCAAGGTTATAGAGAACTAGGTAAATAAACGCCTAAACTATAACCGTATTTTTATAAGAAAATGATCCTTGACTACCGCCCGCCAGCCCGCCAAGCCGAAGCATCTTCTATTATTTGAGGTATTATGAGATATTTGAGATGATTTGAAGTTTATGGATTTTAGTATTAAGATGGCGTTCTTGAGGATTTATATGGTCTATATGTTTTATAAACATTTTTAGAAATGCGGTCTTTGAAATTCTTTTATTGAGATTATATGGTACTATTTGATGTGCATATTTGGTACGATTTTATGAGTTGTGATTTAAGTTGTTTTGAAATACTTACACCTACCCTACGCCGTTGTCACAGACTATGGCCTCCCATATGCCTGATGTCGTTGAGGACATCCTTACTGCACCAGTTTTACCTGCACAGTTCACTATGGCATCTGATGACCCTTACCAGATGGCCATGTCTACAGCTGTTGTGTCACAGGCAGCTTCTACTTCAGCACTACCTGCTGCATCTACGCAGGGACCCTCATCTTCTCTAGGGCTCCCTGGTACATCGAGGCAGCTTACTCTTCATCAGGCCTTGGCTCGTGTGGCACCACGCTTTGCCCACCGAGCTACTGCACGCATGTCGGTACGCCCTACTCCATCACCTTTACAGATTGATGCTCATTCTCTTCTGTCTAAGGCGCCACCCACATCATTGCGTCGTCGTCCTAGATCACCTACTACATCTTCACATGGTTCACCTAGTAGGAGACGACGAGTGATGAGGTACTCTCCCGATGAGGAGGAGGAGTACGAGGGTGAGGACGAGGCTGATGACCCTGAGCGGGAGGATGACCCTCAGGAGGCTGAGCATGGTGATGATGATGACCCTGAGGAGGAGGATGACCCTCAGGAGGATGAGATGCCTGATGATGATGATGAGTTAGCACCACCAGCTCAGGCTGAGGAGCCTGATTCACCTGTGCACCCGATTGAGCCCGATTCACCTGATCATCCGTTCTTGTTTGAGTTGCCACCTGGTAGTCCCGTTGAGTCGAATGCATCGTCTGAGGTTTCTGCTGAGCATGCAGAGTTGGGTGAGGTTGGCAGGTTGTGGACTCAGATGACGGCTCTTGGTGAGAGAGTTACTCATATATCTGAGCGGATTGATAGAGTGACTGTTGAGTTTATTGGGCAGTTGAGGGTTGATATGGTTATGGCTGAGAGGAGGGTTACAGAGATGAGGAGAGTTTTGATGGAGGTACATGAGCATATCGATAGTATTCAGCGAGGGTTTATTACTACTCGTGAGGCCGACCGCAAGCTTTGGCAAAGGAATGCCGAGCTAGAGAAGGAGGTGGCTGACCTCAAGAGAGACCGAGACACCCATAGCGTGGAGTTAGGATCGTTATGGAGGGATCTTGATGGCTTGAGGCAGGAGTTGAGGATTCTCCGTCAGCCCCGTGGTTAGTTACTTGAGTTATATTATCTTGTTGCTTTCTTAGCCGAGGAGTGTTCGGTTAGAAAAGCTAGTTATCATATTTTGATGTATTTTGTTTGGTATTCGTCTCTTTTGGAACGATTAGTATGTTTGGTGTTATCCGTTGGTTGGAACGATGTTAGATCGCTATTGTATGATTGATGGTTGTTAGTATATGATATTATGTGATTTTGGGTGTTATGGAAATTGAGTCCTTATTCGCTTATTATTACATAGCGTGTCGTTGCCATTCTTCCTATGACTTGATTTCATTGAGATGTTTTGTTGAGCATGTCGATAAGTTCTAATGGAGATTCATGAACTTGTGTGATGTTACAGATCAATGGCACCCCGTCGAAACCCTGTTAGGTCTACTAGGACTGGTCCTGCTGTGACTACTCCTACACCTGCTCGTCGAGGTCGTCGACCTACTCGAAATGTTGAAACCCCTACTTCTGACAACTTGGACACCACTAACCGTAACAACAGGAATCAAAATGTTGATGTTCAGGGAGACAATGGTCATGTTCCACTTAATGCACCTACTGTGGATCAAGCAATGATCAACCAACTCGTGGAGCAAAGAGTTGCTGAACTACTTGCTGAGTCAAATCATTCCAACAATTCTGCTGGAACTTTTCCACCTGTTCGTGCTAATGGATGTCATTATAAGGAATTCAAGATTTGTGGACCCATTGAGTTTGGTGGAAATGAAGGAGTGGTTTACTTAGTTAGGTGGATTGAGAAGACTGAGTCAGTGTTTAATGTCAGTGGTTGTGCGGAGAATGCAAAGGTAAAGTTTGCTTCTTTTACTTTCAAGGATGAAGCTTTGACTTGGTGGAACAACTACCGAAATGCAGTTGGGAGTGATGTAGCATATGCTATGACCTGGGAACAATTTAAGTCCTTGTTGATTCAGACTTATTGCCCAAGGAATGAGGTCAAGAAGCTAGAGATTGAGTTTTGGAATCACAAGGTGAAAGGTAATGATATGGCGACTTACAATCGTCGTTACCAGGAGTTAGCCTTGTTGTGCCCTGACATGGTGAAAACCGAGACTCAAAAGATTGAGAGGTATACTGATGGATTGCCTGTAGCTACGAGGAATGATGTAATTTCTGCTAGGCCTGCAAACATCCATGAGGCAATCACAATTGCTCAACAACTTATGGATTCGTTGGAATTAGAAGAAGCTGATAAGGAGAAGAATGGAAAGAGAAAGAGAGATCGTCACTCTAAGAGTAATGATCACCGAAGCAAGAGACAAGCTAAGGCTTATGCTATTGGGAATGGAGACAAGAAGAATCAGAACGGTGATGCACCCAAGTGTGATCGTTGCCATCAGCATCACATTGGATGGTGTAGTGTGAAATGCCAGAATTTCTCAAAGAAAGGACATACAGCTAGGGACTGTAGAGCTCGACCTCTTGCAATGGTTCAAGCTGCTCCTGAGATGAGAAACAAGGCAGATGTTACCTGTTATGGATGTGGAAAGAAGGGACACTATAGGAATGAGTGTAGAGAATCGCGGAACCGCGGGAATCAAGGCTCGGGTGGTAATGGGTACAATTATGGAAACCGTGGAGCTGGAGGAAATCGTGGACGACAAGATAATGGGGACCAACGTGTGGAAGCTGGAGCTGCTCAAGGAAGAGTGTATGCGCTCGGGAACGAGAGAGGAGAAGATCCGAACGTCGTTACTGGTACGTTCCTTCTCAATAATCGTTATGCTTCCATACTGTTTGATACTGGTGCCGATAGGAGTTTTGTGTCCACTACATTTGCACCCTTACTAGAGAAACCCCCGATGGCCTTAGGAATTGGATATGATATTGAGTTAGCTAATGGAAACATAGAAAGGATTAATACCATCATTCGCGGTTGTACATTAAATTTCTTGAACCACCCTTTCAACATAGATCTTCTACCCGTCACGTTAGGAAGTTTTGATGTAATCATTGGTATGGATTGGTTGTCGAAGTATCGTGCTCACATACTTTGCGACGAGAAGATCGTGCGTGTACCATACGGAAAGGAGGTCCTAAATATACTAGGAGACCGAAAGGATTCTAGGAGCCCATCCCGATTAGCGGTGATTGCTTGCACTAAATTACCGAAGCTAATAGAGAAGGGATGTTATCTTTTCTTAGCTCAAATTTCTGAGAAGGGAGAGACGAAGAAAAAGGAAAGGTGTATTGGAGATGTGCCTATAGTTCGTGATTTTTCTGATGTATTTCCCGATGATTTGCCGGGAATCCCACCGACTAGACAAGTGGAGTTTCAGATTGAGTTGATACCCGGTGCTGCACCTGTAGCACGAGCGCCTTATCGTCTTGCACCTACCGAACTGGAAGAATTGTCGAAACAATTGGCGGAGTTAGCCGAAAAGGGATTCATAAGACCAAGTTCTTCACCTTGGGGAGCCCCAGTCTTGTTTGTGAAGAAGAAGGATGGATCGTTTCGTATGTGTATTGACTATAGAGAGTTAAATAAGTTAACGGTGAAGAATCGATACCCGTTACCTAGAATCGATGATTTGTTCGATCAACTCCAAGGATCAAGTGTGTATTCGAAGATCGATTTGAGATCGGGATATCATCAACTTCGAGTTCGTGAGGAGGATATTCCGAAAACGGCTTTCAGAACCCGTTACGGGCATTACGAGTTTCAGGTGATGCCGTTTGGGTTGACTAACGCACCAGCAATATTCATGGATCTCATGAATCGTGTGTGTAAGCCATACTTGGATAAGTTCGTGATTGTATTCATCGATGACATTCTGATTTATTCAAAGAGTGAGAAAGAACATGAGGAGCATTTAAGACTCATTTTGGAATTGCTCAGGAAGGAGAAACTTTATGCCAAGTTTTCGAAATGTGAATTTTGGATTCCGACCGTACAATTTTTGGGTCACGTGATTGATAGACAAGGAGTCCACGTGGATCCTGCAAAAATTGAAGCAATAAAAGATTGGGCTGCACCTACAACCCCAACCGAGGTTCGTCAATTTTTGGGTTTAGCTGGCTATTACCGAAGATTCATAGAGGGATTTTCGAAGATAGCTAAACCATTGACCAAATTGACTCAAAAGAGTGTTACGTATGAATGGGGAGATAAAGAAGAGGAAGCATTTCAATTGCTTAAGAAAATGTTGTGTAGCGCTCCTATCTTAGCGTTACCAGAAGGTAACGAGGATTTCGTCGTCTATTGTGACGCCTCACATAAAGGTTTAGGAGCCGTATTAATGCAACGGGAGAAGGTGATAGCTTATGCTTCCCGACAGCTCAAAAAGCATGAGAAAAACTACACTACCCATGATTTGGAACTCGGTGCTGTGGTTTTTGCTTTAAGGATATGGAGACATTACTTGTACGGAACCAAGTGTGTTGTATTTACTGACCATAAAAGTTTACAACACATCTTGAATCAAAAAGAGCTCAACATGAGACAACGACGTTGGATCGAGTTGCTAAGCGATTATGACTGTGAAATTCGCTACCATCCTGGTAAAGCAAACGTTGTTGCTGATGCTCTTAGTCGAAAAGAAAGGATACCACCATTACGAGTTAAGTCATTGGGAATGACTATAGTATCGCCATTACCATCTCAGATACTCGAAGCTCAAACGGAAGCATTGAAAGCAGAGAATAGATCTGCCGAGAACATATTTGGGATGGCTGATAATGAGAAAGGATTTGTTAAGCGTTCGGATGGATTGTTATGTTTTGGAGATCGGATTTGGGTACCGTTATATGGAGAAATTCGAGAATTGATTATGCATGAGTCGCATAAGTCAAAGTACTCCATTCACCCTGGTTCCGATAAAATGTACCAAGATCTTAAGAAGTTCTATTGGTGGCCAAATATGAAGGCAGAAATAGCGTCGTACGTTAGTAAGTGCTTGACATGCGCCAAGGTTAAGGCTGAACACCAGAGACCGTCAGGACTGCTAACGCAACCAGAACTTCCAGTCTGGAAATGGGAGCGGATTACTATGGACTTCATTACCAAATTACCGAGGACAGCTAGCGGTTGTGACGCTATCTGGGTAATTGTGGACCGTCTGACAAAGTCTGCTCATTTCTTAGCTATTAGTGAAGATGATAGTGTGGATAAGCTTGCGAGGTTATATGTGAAGGAAATTATTTCGCGTCATGGAGTTCCGATATCTATTATTTCGGATCGTGATAGTCGCTTTACGTCAGCTTTGTGGCGATCACTACAAACGGCTTTGGGGACGAGGCTTGATATGAGTACTGCATATCATCCCCAAACCGATGGTCAAAGTGAGAGGACCATACAGACGTTAGAGGATATGCTTCGTGCATGCATCATAGACTTTGGTAAAGGCTGGGAGAAGTATTTGCCCCTTGCGGAATTCTCCTATAATAACAGCTACCACACAAGTCTTAAGGCTGCACCATTCGAAGTTTTATATGGCAGAAAGTGTCGTTCGCCTATTGGTTGGGCAGAAGTTGGAGATAGTCAACTTACAGGCCCTGAGCTTATTTTAGAAACTACCGAGAAAGTAGCCCAGATTCGTGATCGGTTGCAAGCCGCCAGAGATAGGCAGAAGAGCTACGCCGATCAGAGACGTAAACCTTTAGAGTTCCAGGTTGGAGACAAAGTGATGCTGAAAGTCTCGCCTTGGAAAGGTGTAATACGTTTCGGGAAACGTGGTAAACTCAACCCGCGCTACATTGGACCATTCTTGATCTTAGAAAGAATTGGGCCCGTGGCTTATAGGTTGGAATTACCGTCTGAACTGAGCAAAGTTCACGATGTGTTTCACGTGAGTAATTTGAAGAAGTGCCTTTCTGATGAAATGCCCGTCATTCCAATGAGGGACATTCGTATTGATGAGAAATTGAATTTCGTGGAGGAGCCGATCGAGATTTTAGATCGTGAAGTTAAACGACTCAAGAGGAGTCGCATTCCGCTCGTCAAGGTTCGTTGGAACTCCCGACATGGACCGGAATTTACGTGGGAACGTGAGGACGAGTTCAGGAAGAGATATCCGAAGCTTTTCACTTCGTAGATGGACATTTTTCCGAGTGAAACCCGGGACGGGTTTCCTTCTGAGACGGGGAGGATGTGACAACCGGCAGTTTAGGGAGCCATTTTAAAAATCCGCATTTCGATATAAGTTCGTTTATAAATTTTTATTTGAAATTTTCATTTCACAACGAACTTGTAAGACCTATTTTATGGATATTTTATTTAATGACGATTATGGAATTCGTGAATTATGTTCATAATTCATTTTTGATTATACGATCGGTGATGTATATTTGAATTCTCACTTGGTACTACGTTGACTTTGGCACTAGGATTACCTAACGTAATTTTATGATTCGTCTTAACGAGTCCGTTATATATTTTAATTAATTACGAGAGGTTCTCGTGTAATATGGAAATATTGAAATGAGTTCGGGTTCGGGCCACGTGTTTTACATTTACCCATAGTACCCGCTCAACCGTAATAATATCTTTATTATTATTACTATTATTATTACTCTTATTATTATTATTATTATTACAAAAAGAAAAAAAAAAAAAAAAAAAAAAAAAAAAAGATAAAGGGGCGTTTGGTCCGGTTCACACAACACACACAACACAACACTAATTTTTTTTATCTCTCTCACCAACTCTCTCTTCTCCCTATCAACCTAACCCTAGCCGCCGGTTTAATAATCCGACCACCACGGCGCCACCGCCGACCACCACACTAAAATACCACCACCAATCTACTCCTCTCCTTCCCCTCTTTCAATTGGTGTATAATACTTGCCCTAAAACCCTCGTTAACACCACCAAATCTTTAATAATCCGTTCGAGTTTTTAGTACTTTACTAGATCCGTTCTTTTGGAGGTCCAAGAAGGTGAGAAGAAGCATTTTTATTGGTTTGGGTGCCACGTTATGGCATGAATCCGTGGCTACACGAATTATTTTGTGTGAATCGAATGGGTTTTCAAATGGAAATGATGTTTTGATGATGATTATCACGTTTGGTATCCGGGTTGTTGTGGGTTGGTCGTTTGGTGATGCGTGGTCGACCCCTAGCCGAGGCCCTCTCCTCGACTTCTTTTGGTTTCGGGTCGATGTGGTCTTTTTGACCCATCTTTCTTGATGGTTGACCACTTGTGGTCATGTTGATTATTTGGTCATGGCTAGTTTGGCCATGGATTGATTAGTTGTTGGTGCTCGTTGGAGCTAACCGAGACCTTATGGTCTCGGGATCATATTTCTTGCGCTCGTACAGCCCCACCGAGACCCTCTTAGGGATTCTCTCGGGTACGGTTCGAGTCTATTGACTCGATAGCTACATGGTTCGACTTTTAAGTCGCGGCTCTTAGCCGAATAATTGTGTTTTGCCGAGTTGACCTTTTGAGGTCGAGTGGATTACTTGATTATTTTTTTTTTTGTGGTGCTCTTGTGAGCTTAGTGATGGTTGTATGTTTAGTTCGAGTCATCGCGACTTGTAGTATTGAGCCGAGACTCAAGTGAGTCGAGGGCTCGGGTCGGCTTGGTAAACCGACCCACACATTAACTTTGTTAATGTTATAATTTTGTATAAATGTGAACTTGTTGATACTTATTATTGTTATTGTTATTTTGTCACGGTATTATTTCTCGGCCGAATACTTTGGGCCGAATTGGAATGGACATTGGATATTGTTATTGGTTTATATTGTGAAGTTGTTGGCGATTGGGATATGATATGAGGACCGGTGATGAGACGGTCGTTAGATGACGGAGATAGGTTAGTTGGGTACCGTAGTCGGACCTTATTGTTGTAGCCCGTGTTTGAGATGGTGTTTGGACGGAGATTGGTTATTTTATGACTTTTGCTCGTTATTGGACTTGGACAATGAGCCGAGAGTCATGACTCGGACATATGACCATTTCGTGTAACTCAATAAATATTAAAAATAAAACGAGAATAATAAAACTCGTAATAATAATTATTAGTAATATGAACGTTTATACGAAAGTATATACGTGAATAACGTATATATAACTATATAAACGCGTATATTAATAATAATAATAATCACGAGTCGTATTATAAATAATACGATTAGATACATATTAGGCTACGAAAGTGGCGTAATATTAATTAAACGTATTATTATTATTAGAAATTGTGTTATAAACGGGAAACTCCCGACAATTATGAAACGTTTAATAAAAAGTCGTTTTGGATATATAACGAATAAACTTATTGAGTTAGGCGAAATTGTCGTCACTCGGGTCCAGGTAAGTTATTATTTGCGACATTCGTGTTGTCTCGGATATATGACGACTAATATAGACGTTTTCTATAAATAAATAACCACCCAACCGTAAGGTTGAGTCGGGTTGTTTGATTATATGAAACGAATATATTAGTGGGCATCGTATCCTACGACGCCCATAGGTTGTAGTATATGTAAAGGGTAATAGATTGCGAGTGTATATATCGGGAAATCTGGCCAATTTGACGATATATACGAGGAATTTATTAAACTATGATATATACTATATAGTAATTATGTGCTATGTGCTTTATATGTGCCTTAGATTGGGTGTAATCTTGGAACGGTATATTACGTAAATAAATGCGAGGATTATCAAATCGACGGATTTGGTAAACTTTGGCGATTCATTTAAATGATATATTGGGCTAATATTAGATCTATAGTTTATTATATGTTCTATGTGCGATCTTATTGGTTTGTTTTGAGTCGACCCACCACCCGTATGGATACCAAACGCAAATACACCAAACTAATACGAAATGGATTTTCGGTAATAAAACGGATTCTCGTCCGGGTTTGGGAATATTATATATTTGAGGAAATGATTTCTGAAAGAGTTAATATTGTTAGGTCGTGCCAAGTCCGTAGTTGCTGTTTCGTGAGTTATCATACATCTTATTGCTACCTACCTCGTCTTGCTATATTTCTGGACTTGAGGTGAGTCATAGCCCCACTTTTTACTCTTGAACTATGTTTTCAACGATTGGGGTGAGAAACGTGCAAATCATTTTACGTGGACTATTATCGCTTTTATATGCTTTCTAAACTTGCTATGCGTATGGACTAGGACCTATAGTCAGCTTTAGTCACTTCTTATGTGTACTATTCAAGGTTGGCTTATTTGTTATTGTCAGCTTTAGTCACACGGTTAGTGTGTACTATTCAAGGTTGGCTTATCTGTTATTGTCAGCTTTAGTCACACGGTTAGTGTGTACTATTCAAGGTTGACTTATTAGATACTGTAGTGTGCACCTATAGGTTATTAATACGTCGGAGGTTATCCGAGTATTTATTGGTATTGCGGGGGTTACCCGAATACTTATGTGGTTACGGAAGGGTATCCGTGTGTTTTGGTTATTACGGAAGGGTTTTCCGTGTGTTATGTTGAGAGCGGAGGGTATCCGCAGGCTTTTAGCGAATCCTTAGTCTAGCTAGCAAGCGTTTTGCGTACATGTCCACTATATTATTAGTTGAATTTAAACCTATGATCTCACCAGCGAAAGCTGACTTTTAGCACGTTTTCTCAGGTAATTAAGTATTGAGGTGCATGCTTGGATTGGGAGGCTCGGCTGTGGCACACGGTTATGGATCTATATTTTCTAAACTCTGATAATTAAATTTGGACCTATTGTTATTTTATTTTGGGCCTAACTCTGAATGATGTTGGGATAAATGTAAACCTTAAAACCCCGTATTAGGTTGTGTTTTTACTATGGTTTACTTTATCTCGTTCTATATTGTCTTGTGTTGGATACCAATCCCCGTAGCACCCCCGAAAGCTTGTTGAGTCTTCCGCTGTATCAAATTTTGGGTGGTGTTACATTGTGTTGGTATTAGGGTTATTATTTTGACATATTTAGGGTTTGTTTTTAGTGAAACTAGCACTAGTAGCTTATTATTTAGGGTTTGTTTTTGGTAAAACTAGCAGTAGAAGCGTAACGTGATTTTGTGTTGTAACGATTTTTTCTGTTGTAACGCGCGTTTTGGCGTCTAAACGCGCGTTTCGGCGTCTAAACGCCCGTTTCGGTCGGCGTCTAAACGCGCGTTTTGCCGTTTTGCAAAGTAGTTTTTGCTAGATTTTGAACAAAATTCAATTCGTATCAAAGTGGATTTATATTTTCAATGGTAGTTGCTAGTTTCTCTAAAATATTGTGCGTTAAACATGCTCTTAATCACTTCTAATAATTTGATTTTATGCTTTCAGAAGATCACAGGTAACTGATTTTGTATGTGGTTGTATCGTTTTGCTGTAGTTTATGCATTTTAGTGTTGTATTAGAACTTATTTGTTAATTAAGGACTTATAACTGATGCGCCAACTGAAGTCCAGGTTCTTAAAAACGCTCTAAAATATTGTGCGTCAAACATATTCTTAATCACTTCTAATAATTTGATTTTACGCTTTGTGGTCATAGGTGACTGATTTTGTTATGTTATAAAAACAATAACAACAACCTAAACCCTAACTTCAATTTAATTTGTCGACCATAATACAGTATCAATCAACTCAGGTACTTTCAATTTTTCGATTTTTTTTCATACCCTGTTAAAAAAAGATGATTTTTGCTTTGTGGTAGTAGTTTTAAATACTAATGTCTATATACATGATTTTGTGTTTTTATTTTATTATCTTTATGTTGATTAAGATAGGTTACATGGATTTGAATAAGTTTTATAAATTTAGCGGATTTATATTCTTGATTTGTGATAAATTGGTACTGTATATAATTTGTAAAAAGATTGTTTTTGGTTGGTTTTGATACTTATGTTAAGTTATGGTTATGATGATCGATTCTTGTTTTGGGAATGTTTATTATTAGTAATCGATATTGATTTGAATATTTGTTGACAGATGGAAAACAATGAGACCCCGAAACTTGTTGAAGTTCTTATGGTCAGGACAGGTTTCTTTATACATCCTGTATCTTTCCAGGATCATGATTTACCAGAGGGAGCACTGCAGATACTAATCCGGTTGGAATACTTTGACAAATGGTCCTTCGTATGTCTACGGCATGAAACAATCCGCAGCCTTAAGGTCAAAATCTTGCACCAGACAGGTATTGCCCTGAGGAGGCAAAAGCTCTTCTTTGCTGGAGTAGAGCTCATGGACAACCACCGTACCTTTTCCGACTACAACATCCCTTGTAGGTCCACCATTGATCTTGTGCAACAACCTATAAAAAAGATAATGATATATGTTGGGACCTCGATTGTATGATGCCTATGTCTGTCGATACCCGCACCACCGTTAAAAGAGTAAAAGCCTTGTTCCATTACGAGAAAGGTATCTCCACTGACCAACTAAGGCTGGTATACGCTGGACGCGAGCTTCAGGACAGCCGCACCCTTGCCTACTACTACGTCAACTCCGGGGATGCCCTCCGCCTTGTTGACGATACAACATGGACGAGGGGAGTTTTCCAGATAATATTTGTCGTGACTTCCACCGGAAAATGTCTTCCAACTTCGAGTGAATAGCTTATGCACCATCAACGATCTCAAAGCCAAGATTCAGGACCATGAAGGTATTCCTGCACACTTGCAGACACTGTTTTTGCCCGAAAAGCGGCTCCAGGATGGCTCTACTCTTGCAGACAACTACATCGAGCATGAAACCTTCATCCATTGTCTATTTTCAGGTTCTTCAAAACCTCTTGTCTTTGCCGTTCTAGCTTTTTTTATTTTTTATTTGTTTTTTTTAACGAAAATCCTTTGTTATCTAATTTAAGATTATTGCAGTTAGCTTTGAAGGCAACAACATTCGAGGACCAGAATGAAGCTATCAAAAGAGGGCTCATGCTTGTCGGGAAGGGCGAAGGCTAAGGCTGTGGATGTATTTATTATGAGCTACTTTCTTGTCTATCAACTTTTGCTTATTAATATAAAAGTGATTTGTCCTTGTGTTTTTAGAACTGCAATACGTTTGATGACTTTAGCATCCATTGTTAGTGTATGGGTAAACTTTACTATCAGTTTGTTTCAATCCATTCTCCTGCTTACTGCTTGATTCTCATAAATACCAAAAAAAATCTAAATAAGAGAATGAATCCAAAATATTATTTTCCTTGGTATACTCGGTTACAGCGTAATTGTATGTCAGTTCCAAAATAGTTGTTTGTCTTTCTTCACAATAGCTCATTATCGCCCATTTGTACTATGTTGCCTTGGCATGTGTTTATAGAGACCAATTTTGATTAGGTCATTAACTGTCGAAACGGGTAGAAGAACGAGCTTTAAAAAGGTAAACGGGTCAAAATTGGTTCACGGCTTTGACTTCAAGCCCTTCAAAGAAATTTTGCAATGCCAAAACTGAAGCCTTGGGCCAATTTGGTAAATTTTAATCTTTCAATTTCTGTAGGATGATGAATTGCATTTTGTTAACTATGTTGCAAACGGTAAACCGGGGGAAAAAGAAACCTCTCAAGCTGATCGACCTTGAGTAAGTCCATGTATATGTACCTGCACATGACTGTAATGTCAAAACGCAACACGGAAAGGTTGTTAATCTTTTTGATGCAAGTGAATATTAGCTGAATTTAAATTGTGGGTCGACCCGGCTGTCATTGGGGTATTTGAAATAAAAAGTTTTTGCACACATTATGTCAGAATAGAAAGTTACTGCATTGGGGTTTTTAAAGGAATTCGTAAAAAAGTTTCTGCATCAATTAGAAAGATTTATAAGCTGGATAAAAATTGTGGCCATTGTGGGGTCAACCCGCTCAGTCAGTTTTATGTCATAATTGAATAATAACCCATAGTCCCATACCAGAAACATGATACATTTTCACCCATACTAGATAAATCGCTCATTATAACCCATACAAGATAAAATGCCCCATTTTACCGCATACTATTAAGTGACTTTTTAATCCCTTTTTAACCTATACTATAGAAAATGACCCATTTCAGCAAAATAGTGGTTTTCAAACCTTGCCATAAAAATGACCAGTTTCAACCTATACTAGAAAAGGGACCCGTTGTAACCCATGCTAGAAAAATGACCAGTTTCGACCCTTGCCAAAAAAAGACCCGGTTCAACCCATAGCACAAAACTGACCAGTTTCAACCTATACTACAAAAATGACATGTTTCAACAGGATATCTATTTTTTATTAGATGTAATTGGCAAAGTAGTTGAGTCTCCAGAATTAGACAACAATGCTGCAAACGGTAAACCGGGGAAATAAGGAACCTCTCAAGCTGATTGACCTTGAGTGAGTCCATGAATTTGTTTTTAAAAATAGGTGGCTTCTCTTAAACTAACTGTTATTAGGCAGTGAGTTTAATATACGTACTTGTACATTTTTCCTTACATTAATCTATCCTATTTAGGGGCATGAAACTTAATTGTATGCTATGGGGTGATTTGCCGAACTATAATTGAGTGTAACTTACATGTTGATGTGTGAGAAGGTGGTGTTCTGTGTTACGTAGAAGATCATTAGTTGGTGTTAATATGTTGTGATTCAGTAGAATTTTTTTTCCCAAGACCTGTAATGTCAAAACGCGGCAGGAAAGCTTGATGTTAATCTTTTTTATATAAATTACTATTAGCTGACTTTAAATGATCAAATAGTAGTATAAGGAACGAAGTTATAAAAACCAACCATTTTGTGTGCGATTTAGAAACATGGCACTATTTCTAGCTGTTGTCATGGCGCAAAGTTGTTGCACTGTCCCTATACACAATACATAAATTTAAGTCACTAAAGTGGAGTAATAAAGAATTCTTCTTCCAACAATTTAAAGGTAATGTGAAGTGATGTTTATTTACCATGACGGTAATTTACCTTGGAACGGTGTTTGTACATTTTTTTAATACATTAATCGATCCTATTTAGGGGCACGTAACTTAATTGTATGCTATAGGGTGATTTTGCTGAACAATTTACAGAAATTTTTGAAATTGTGAAACTATATGGGACTGGTTATTGATGGGATTGTGTTGCTATTTGAAAAGCTTAATCAAACAATTGGTCATGATCACATTGATATACCCAAATACAATTGGCATTTTGTTTGCGCACAGGTCATGCGTTTGTGTTTCTTTTTTAAAAAAGGTATTAATCTGGGATAAAATGCAGATAAACTTTATTTTTATGGTTTGCCAAACACTGTTGTCTTATTTTTCCGCGTTTTGCAAACACAATAATAGAATAATGCCCTTGAAACCACTATTCCAATCTTTGTTGGAGTATATTAATAGAACATGATGGAAACTTCATCCTTAGTACCCCTGAAAAGCGTGACGACCTGTTCCCTAAACTTTGCATCAATCATCAGTTGTTTCATTTACCCAGAGTTGCGGGTATAAATTGCAATTCATTCCCAAACACCATGCTTCAATACATTCAACAGGCCGGGTCATTATGGACAATTACAAAAAGTGCATAGCTATTTTGTGACATTAACCCTTAGTTGAAAGGACAAAATTTGCAAGAACTGATAAGTTCAGGGACGGCTAATGTAACTGTTTTGTAAAAAAGACGAAAAGTGCGATCGTGTGAAAACCACAAGGACAAAGTTTGTAATTTACGCTTACTTTGGGATTGCTTAATTGAGCTTTATACAGTTTAAAAACCTGTTATTTACTCTAGCAGTCTAGCTTACATTATCGCCATCACTTTAAAAGTCAAACTAGTGACTCGAAACAGTGAACAATGTCGCAACGCCTTTATAAGTCCTCAATGGTTTGTTAATGGCTCAAGCAACAATAGGCTCTCTTATTGCCACTGTGAAAGGGAAAAACGGTGTGTTTTACTCGAGAAAACAACCCATTTAACCATTCATAATATATGTTTCTAACAACCAATTCACCTACAACAAATTTTAAAAAGTTTACACAACGACCAAAAAGGTTCAACCAGGGTAGAGGTAGAACTTTTGCGGTTTAAAGATAAAATAGTTTACACAATGACCAAAAAGACAGAGGTTCTATTTCTCAAGCTCAAATGGCAAATGTTAATTTGGAATATCGGGAGTAAGATGTCTTTAACCACACATCATCTGCATTCTTCTAAAATCATACTTTAGTAGCCCAGGTTGCTTATAGAATACAATATCAACACGAATACTTTCTAATAGCTATGTGAATTAGTGCCAATTCGGCAATTCAACCTTGTGTTACTAAATTTTGTAGCTTTTGTTTATAGGGTCTGTTGCTGGTGTGTACTTCTACATTATCTCAGACATCATTTTGATATTAGTAACTAGATAAAGATGTTGCATACATACACAGATAGTTCTAGTGAACACTTACTAGTAGACAATTTAAATGAAACAAGAGAATGAGATAATACTTCAAGTAAAAAGAAACCAAAAGGAAAGTAAAACAATATACTACAATACTCGACTGCAGATGAACAATAATGAGGAATACTATTTTTTCTTTTTTAACCTCTGAGTTACAGCTATTAATAAATACTTAATGCATCATAATTGTTGTCATTTACTAAAGATGATTAACAAAATTCCATAGATGACAGGTCTCTTTCCCTCTACCGCATGATGTTCAAAACCTGAAAGGCATGTGGAAAAAATAAGCTTAGTACATGGCGAGTTCATAACTTCTATTGAAATTTGTAATACACATGTTCAACGAAAAGTCAATCTTAAGAATACACTGAGATGGTACTCATAGTAAACACTGAGTTCATAGTTTATCTTTAACAGGAAATTCAGAACTGGAGAATTTGCAGGTGCTTCTCAATTCAACAAAGTACTTTTTAACCTTAGCTGCTCATTATTACTGTCAAAGGGTGATAATACTCAAAGAGTGACAGAAAGATCAAATAGAGAAACTCAACCATCACGTCATAGATGCTACAATATTCACATAGTATAAATCAAGAGGACTGATCACGCCATCAATTCTAACATGTTCTCACCAACCAGAAAATCCTAGAGAGGCGTTTGCTATGCATAAAGAAATCACTATAGGTTTGGGTATATATTCCTAACATATTGAGTTTGTTTAATGACATATACAAATACAACACCAATGTATTCCTCAAATACAGTACTATTTAGATTGTTTATTAGATGCACAAAACCATAACTAAACAAAACAAAATAATAATGAAGACAATGACTCAAGAAGGGAGAAACGAAGATGATGAGAGACGAATTGAGATCGATGGTGACAAACCCACACACCACTACAAATGAGGAGATGACAAATGGATACTGATTGAATTGAATCAGAAATTGCGGCTGTGATGACAACGGCGAGAATGAATATGAAAGTAACAATGACGATGTTCGATGATGAGGGAGAAGGGTAGAACGTGAGGGGCAGAGTAGTTAAACAATGAAGTAATATGGAAATGAGATATAAGCACAGCTCTGACCCAGGTTTGGATCTACTGGTCTCGTTTCCTTTTATATTCCAAGGCCTGTTTGCCAAACACTTAATAACAGCTTTGTATGGGAATGAATCCATTCCCACACTCATATACCAAACACCTCCTTAAGTAGCTGTGGAGGGCATTACACCAACTTGCTGCCTTGTGGTTTTTTATGTTGGCTGCATTGACTGGGTCACTGGGTGAATAGGGGCTTTTTGTGATCCACATCAATCATAATTCTTAATAACGTGCTACTACTTACTAAGGGCAAAGTTAATTCCAAAACTTACTACATGAGCATGCTTCTTTAATCTTAGAGGATATACATTAACAGCGCCAAAACTGGTTTTTGTTGAACGATAATAGTTTAAAATTTGAACTTGTATAGTGCATCCATTTATTTATACACAATTGTTAATGGGCATCATAACAAACCGAGCAATTAGTGTTCAGTACTCTCCAAACGTTCTGTTATCAAAATAGAGTTTGATCATATAAATCAAGAGAACAAATCGAGCAATGGAATAGCTAACACTATAACTGAGCACGTAAATCATACATGAAACAGAAAGCTGAATCACACATTAGCAAAAGATGGAATGAACTGAAAGCATCTAATAAGATGTTCATTTGGTCCCAAATCAGAGATTGTGCTGAGAGTCTTTGACACGAATTTGTATTGTACAACCTTTTTACCTAATTGCAACACAAGAAAAGAATCTTCTTCTTTTTCTCCCAAAACAATACAATGAATAAGTTCTTGAATACTCCACCTTCTAGGAAACGGCTTGATAATGCCATCAAGATTAACGATGTACTTGATAGACCATTCAGAATACACGTTCCCCTTCTCATAAATAGTAAAATGTCGGGAATGAGCATGATCCTTACCAACAAGGAGCAAACAACCACGAGACTCAAACAGCCTACATTCCTTCACCCTATCTAAGGTTAAAGGGGGGGGGGGGGGGGGGGGGGGGGGGGGGGGGGGGGGTTCATAAGGCTGTTAAAACCGAATGCTCATTCATGATATCTAACTTGAAAAACTTGCCCTCAAGATTTAGCCAATAAATGGCATCATTCCAATAAACTCCATCCTTGAAATAATTTAAACTGCTGCATTCGGGAAATTGATGCCCACAAAGACTCCAATTGCCCGTTTCTGAAGAGTAAGTGTGTATTCGAACTCAAAAATCATCAACATAATCATCATTATCAACTAGTTCACCATAAATTAGTTTATAGTGAGGTGATTTAGTAGGATCAAAAGCATTTTTCAAAACACCCGCATAAAAATTGTTATAATGTGTCACATTATCGGGTTGTGGAATCAGCTTGAACATATTAGTAATGGATGGATTGTATACATATAACTTGCCAGAATATGTAAGACATACAAGCAAACCATTGCATGCATGCAAAATCTGAATATGTCGTACCTCTGGGCCAAAAGTGAATTTGGTGGCAACTAAAGAAGATGTGCAGATCGAAATGCGTACATCCAACGGCACAAAATCATAACTGAATGAACTAGAATAATACTCGTCTGAATACTTTTTCAGAAAGAGACCAGAATGCGGGTCGAGGTTACGGCGAAAAGTGACATTAGCGTCTTTGATAAGAGATAACCAGTGTTTGTATACGGATTTAAACAAAACAAGTGAAAGAACAGGTAACCTGTCTAAGATTTCGGTTAAAAGATCGTTGTTGGAGATAACTGACTCCACCGATGAAGGGATTGTCTCTTCCATGATATTTAATTTAAAACCTCGTTGTTGTCGTATTGTACCTAAATAAACTATATATATACATATAGAGTACATGAACCCTAATAGCGGTGGGTATATTCTCTAAAATTGGTGCCACCTTAGCAAAATACGGAACCAGAAAACCTGTGGCACCACATTCTGTGCCATTACCGTTAGCATCAGAAAATATAGTGC
>JARVZY010006134.1:0-27323 GCA_030686995.1 Artemisia argyi
TGGAATCAGGAAGCACCTCAGCAATCGCATTCCGCATTGCACCATCTTGATCAGTGATAATGATATTTAGAGAACGAACAAATGCTTTCTTGAACAGTTGCAATAACCATATGTACGATTCAGTAGTCTCATTCTTAAGAAGTCCAGAGCCAACAGTAACACACTTCTGGTGATTGTCAATAGCAGTAAAAGGCACAAAAACCATCTGATATCTGAAAAAAAGTATCTCAGGTGATGATATATAAAAAATGTAGAAATGCAATGGAAATATAATAGGTTAAAAAAAACAAAGCGTACTTATTAGTCTTGTAAGTGGCATCAAATGAGACAATATCACCAAACTCTCTGTAGTTACGCTTAGCAACCTCATCAGCCCAAAACAATCCATGAAGCTTAGCATCTTCAACAAAATAATCAAAAGAGAAGTTTGACGTATACTTCATCCGATCTTCCATACGGTTAATAAGCATCTGAGCATCACTATCCCCAATGAAACAATTTATACCACGAGTAAAGTTACAAAACTCGGTCTGCGTACCATGAACAAGCGCTGTGGATCCTTTCAACCTAGAATAAAAACTAAGAGCTCTAGTTGCACCAAGATTATGATTAGTTGCTTTCATAATGAACAGCTGTTCATGGTATGGTAGCTTCCTCTCACTTTTTGACAAATGTTTATACTCTATACGATCAAGTGCGTGATTATGTTCAACATCCAAGGTAGTAAGCTGATACTGAGTTGTTCCAGGAATCAAATGGAAAACTGCATGGGCTTTGCAACCGGTTACCCTAAAATTCGAAGTCCTAACTTGCTTATCACCTTTCTTACGAGCTAAAGTATTCAAATGAATTCTCTTTAGGCAACCTTCCCTATTGCAAACTAGATACTTCTCTTTTACAAAACCATCCCTTAACCTTTTCTGACTAGACTTTGTAATACCAAATCCATCCTCTGAAGCATGTTTCGCATACATACTAATGCATTCCTCAACATAATTATAAACACTCAACAGCTTTGGTAAAACACTAGCAGAAACTCTAGGACCCAAAAAACCGATCCACCAGGAGTATCGATAAAATCATGATGAGCAAAAGATTGAGGAGTTTTAAGAACACTATAAGCTGAAAAAGAAGATGATAAAACACACAGTCAAAAGCATAACACAAAAACAACTTATAAAACATATCACTGGTGATACTACACATATATCATCAACAGGCTAAACTAAATAAGCAAACGTATCACTGGTGATATGTTTGATAAGTTGTTTAACAAATAATTATGAATAGCTAAACATACCACTATCATCAACAGGCTAACCTAAATAAGCAACCATATCACTGGTGATATGTTTCATAACCTGTTTAACAAATAATTATCAACAGCTAAACATATCACTGGTGATACTACACAATTATCATTATGTTTAAGTTGTTGAAACTAACGGCTCAAAAGCATAACACAAAAACAACTTATAAAACATATCACTGGTGATACTACACATATATCATCAACAGGCTAAACTAAATAAGCAAACGTATCACTAGTGATATGTTTGATAAGCTGTTTAACAAATAATTATGAACAGCTAAACATACCACTATCATCAACAGGCTAACCTAAACAAGCAAACATATCACTGGTGATATGTTTCATAAGTTGTTTAACAAATAATTATGAATAGCTAAACACATCACTGGTGATACTGCACAATTATAATCATGTTTAAGCTGTTAAAACTAATAGCGTAACTAATAAGCAATATAACACTATAATCAACAGCTTATCATCAACAAAAGAGCACAAAAAACAAAAAAATAAACTTAAAAATCAAAATTAAACTCACATGATGCATTATCATCCTGAAAATGCTTAGAAGAAGAATCACTGTAATTGCTACCAGAATTATCACAAACCACACCAGATACATTACTAGAATTATCGTAAACCGCAAGAGCTAAACAATCGGTTGAATTAATAGAAGATTCTGAAACCGAAACAGCAGGTTGATTAAGATAAAAAATCGCCATGAGCAAATCAATCGAGATAATGAGCAACCAATTCGCGCTGGAGTGCGGTGGTGTTGTTGTGAAACCGCGGAAGAGTCGCGGTGGTGTTGTGGAAGAATTAAATGGTGTTCCGATGATGTTACGATGGTGTAGCGGTGGTGTTGCGGTGGTAACTGATTATGAAGGGAAAATGTAACAGATTATCAAGGAAAGTCGGTTGACAGAAAACACAAAGTTTGTGTGTGTGAAAAAAAAAGCGAATGGGAAAAAAATAAATAAAATAAAACTTTATATAGGTGGGATAAAATTAGGTTTAAATGACTAAATCTTAAATTAATCTAGGTCATTAGATCAGAAAGGATGAAGAGTGAAAATTTGTCAATTGATATGCAAAAAAAAAATATGCATTTCAATTTTCTTCGGAAAGTAAATTTGTTTTGTTTAACAGAAGTATGCAATGCCTTTTTAAACTTTTTCTCTAGAGTATGCAAAATTTAAAATTTTCTATGTGTTTCGTCAATTTTTACACACCTCATTTATATATAGTACGTATAAATTATTGTCATAAATAATTCTGACGAGACTAAAATTCTGACGAGCTAAAAGGCTGCTGTTGTAAAAATAAACAAATCATTGGATAGGATTTTATAGTTTTCTTCTAATTTTTTTCACTCCATTTTTCAAATTGTGACCAAAGTTGTCGCTTGCTGACTTTCACACTAAGGGGTTGTTTTGGGTAGAACTTTGAATACTTCGGAGTTCATACTTCATACTACTTCATCAGTCATTGCGATATATAATATTTTGTTCAACTGAAAGAAACAAAGTTGATATAATCAAAGGTATTTTTAAAATATCGTAGATAAGTAATTATTACAAATTAAATGTTGTATTCAAGTATTCAACGTTGATTTATTTCTTAATAAGAAAGCCAATTCATACTAGCTAGTTACGCATTCTAGTCTGTCATGTACATTTGAAATACGAATATTCATTTACCGAGTCTTTCAAACTCACTATATATATACAAACACACTAGAAGCAAAAATAACTGTAACAAAAAAGAAAAAAAGTTAAGGTTGAAAAGATGGTGAGCATACCTGAGACAACAATAACCTCTTCCGATGGTCGAAGATCCATTCCGCTGATAGGATTTGGAACGGCGAGTGAGACCGAAGGTGGTGATGTGGTGAAAGCAGCAGTTGTTGAAGCCATCAAAGTTGGTTATCGCCACTTTGACACGGCCTCACTCTATCAAACTGAGAAGCCTTTAGGGGAAGGCATCAACGAAGCTTTAAGACTCGGTCTCATAAAGTCACGAGCCGAGCTTTTTGTTACTACCAAGCTGTGGTGTACCTCTACTGAAGGTCATCTCGTATTACCAGCCATGAAGAAGAGTCTTCAGTAAGACAACATAATCCTTTGCATGATACTAACTTTTATTATTATTATTATTATTATTATTATTATTATTATTATTATTATTATTGGCATGTACACGTTTAATTTAATTCGATTTTCAGTCGTAGAAAAAAAAAAAAAGAAAAGAAATGGAACTCGTCAAATTAAACTTTCGAAAGACATCGAACTAGCTAGTAGAGTGGCTTTCGTACGTGTACTTTTGACATTTGAGAAATAACTACGAACTGATCCATGCATATTCAGAACCACGGTCTCTGAATTCTAAAAATATCGCATCTCTTTGACTATTTTACTTTAACTCTTTTGTTGCAAAGAGGTTGTTTTTGACTGTTTGGTTATGTATAGCATTAGCTTCTTAATTACTCGAATTACAAAGTTGTTTTTATCTTCTTTTTTATAAGCTTTGTAATTTTGAAGACCTTGATAGTTTTAATGAAATATCATTTGCTGTTTTTTTTTGGGTAAAGAATTCTCAATATATGTACCCACTAAGTTAAATTAAAGGTTACTAATTAGTAAGTTTTTCTTTAAAAACATCTATTTATTAGTAACTTAAGTTTTGCAAGTAATTATCATAATAACATCTATACGTAAACGAATTGATATATATTTATTTTTTAAAAAGTTCTCTTTGGGATGAGTGTATAAAATACGATTAAATGATTTTATTGTTACAATATTTTTAGTTCTTCTACAATTTTATGAAACACATCAATATTAAAAATGTAGTCTATATTTTGCAGTTTGGAAATTTTATTAAAAAAATTTCAGTTTTAACTTTTTAATATTTATATAATAAAATAAAACCCCTATTGAGAATTTTTCATTTTAAAAAAATGCATTCATACCTTATTTAGTAACAATTTAATTTAAAAAAAAATATTTTTTTATTAGGTAATATTTTATATTTATCCATAACACAAGTAGGGCTGAACATAACCGCCCGAAGCCCGTTAAGCCCGACAAAGGCCCGAAACCGAACCGATACAATACGGGTCGGGAGTCGGTTGGGAAATATGCTTGTGTCGGTATCGGGTCGGGTCGGTTTCAAAACCGACAGCTGCCCGCTTGGCCCTAAACACAAGTAGAAGATAAATACAAAAAATATAGATAAGATGCAATTAATAATATGATTAAAATTTTTAAATAATTAACTTTAATAATAAAAAACTATAATTAAACATAATAAATCAAACAAAACAAAGATTAAATTATTTATTTTTTAATAAATAAAAATATATAGTTCAAAAAATTTAAAAAAACCCGCGCGTGCACGGACATTATAACTAGTTTATTAATAGAAGATCCATTACAATTTTTTTGTAACTATCAAAATACTTTTTGCACAAATCAAAATTTTAATAAAAGGAGATATATAACAAAATGTTTTTTGATTAGGATTATGTGCATAGCTCATCAACAGAACAGGCAGTCTTAGCCAGATTGTGAAATATTATATGAGATGGTAAGTGATTTTGAGTGTACGTGAACAACAATATATGAAAGATCGATTACTTTTGTTTTTCATAGTTTTGGATGTGTACCAAACCTTTTTAATGTTGTCATAACACGCACGTACAAGGTACTTATACTCGCTCAAACAACAATTAAGAACTATTACAAAAAATTGTTCATGTTTACCTATAAGTACCGTTCATTAGTGTCAAAAGAGAAATGTTTCAGTTCACTAATTAAAGTTTATTTGTTTTGTATGGAGTACTTAAAATTTACCATGGCATGCTAATTTGGTAATTAAGAGCTACAATAACCGGTTTATGCTTAGGCAATAGGTGTATGCAGCGTTAAACTATTGGCTCATGTTATAGTAAAAAGTGATGTCACATTAAATTTTCATCTCATAACTCAGAAACAAGCTTCCTCATCATTCAAGTTATAGAATCCTCGAGTCTGCCAGATTTTTTTTTTGTTTTTTTATTCATTTAAATAACAACACAAATTAAACTAAAAATTAAATATCATTAATAATAAAATAACAATACATTAAAAACAAAACTCAAGTCACAAATAAAAAAGACAACTTTTAACCAAATTTGGTGACTAAATAATGCTACAATGTGAAATTACTCTGTATTTCTTAAGGAACAACTAAGTTACATTTTCAAAAAAGTAAATTAAAAGTATTTATTATATTAAAAAAATGATAATAAATAAATAACATGCTCATCTTCCTCCCTCCGCCCCTTTGTACACACACTCATAACACACACATACATTAACACAAAAGCATAAGGAAACACAAACCCATTTACGCCACATAGTTAAAATAAAAAAATAAAAAAATACTGATAACGCCCAATGGCCACGGCGCGAGTGCCTATGACACCTCCACCGGCATAATGGTTCACGCAATAAGTCGCATTTACAGCTGATGCCGCACCCTTACCATACCATCTGCTCTAGTGATCACTAAATGACATGGTATAACATATAGGATTGCATGTACCTTGTTGAATTGTTGGTCAAACTTATTTATCTGTGCAAAAACTTATTTATCTGTGCAAGTGATTTAGGATTTTTGGCGTTGTATCAATAAAACCAAATTGCATATTGTTGGAGTATAAGAACGGTAAGTCTATCAAAATCAACAATGATTTAGTCTTAGCCCCACGTCATTTTATGAGTTTCACTAAAAGATATAAATGACAACATCTTATCCGTGGTACATGAATCACTTTCTAAGAGATATTTCTTGTTTCACCGAACTTCTAATGCACAAATGAAGTTAAGTAACGGTTATGAAATTATAGAATTGTCTCATTCGTGAATCTTCAATATAAGTAAGCAATTTTGCAATTTTGTCCAATTTAAAAGTGATTGGATTTATAATATAGTCAATGCTTGTAAATTTAATTGCCTCAAGTTTCTTGTTAAAATCTTTATTATAAAAATATCGGCATTTAAACATAAAACCTTTACTAATATAGGAATTTAGGGCTCGGGTACGTAGATTTGTATCTAATACATTGGCCACTAAAGCTAAACCAAGAGCAGTTCATGCCTCCAATTCCCAAAGAGAGCATCGCCGCAATCAATATCAAGGAAGTTTGGGAAGCAATGGAGCATTGTGTAAACCTTGGACTCACCAAATCCATTGGTGTAAGCAATTCTGCTCCTAGAATAATTGAAGAAATCCTTTCCATTGCTAAAATTCCTCCGGCTGTCAATCAGGTGATTATCCACTATATATGTATTGTCTCATATGCGATTCATGGTGTTTCGGTTATATTTCTTATCGCTATCGATGTGTTTTGTAGGTTGAGATGAACCCACTTTGGCAACAGAGAAAGCTTAATGAGTTCTGCAAAAAGAATGATATTCTTCTGACCGGTTACTCCCCTTTAGGTGGATATAACACTCAGTGGGGACATAACCGCGTCATGGAATGTGACGTTATTCAAGACATTGCCAAGTCCAGAGGGAAGACACCAGCTCAGGTTATCTTCTTGTGTTTACTCTTCTATCTACAGTTTTTGCAACATGCAAATTAAAACTATGCAAAACCGGCCTTGATTCTAAAAATATATTGATATAAACTTGCAACTAAAACTGGACTCATGAGTACGTAGCAACTTCTTCAGCACAAAAGAATATACATTAATCAGATTTTGTTTGACTGATCAGGTTTATCTGATTTAGTATATAAACTCATGACGTATATACTGATCTTGTAGTATTGACATGAATCCAGATTGCTTTAAGATGGATCTATGAGCAAGGCGCTAGTTTTGTTGTAAAGAGTTTCAACAAAGAGAGGATGAAGCAGAACTTGGAAATATTGGATTGGTCATTGACTGAGGACGAGCTAAACATAATCAGCAAAATTCCTCAGCAGAAACATGTTTACTTAAGTGGAGCAATGGGTGAGCCCAGTGATATAATAGCTCAACTCGATGCTGACCTTGCATTTCAATAAGTTATGTATGATTGTATCATAAGAAACGATTACTATAAAAATTACATATTGCTTTAAACATCAATAAGAGATCATCATTTATTTGAATAATGTTAAGTGTGTAGCACCCGTGTTACAAATTAAATTTGTTAGCATCAGAATTTTGTGAATAATGTGTTCATTGCTACTATGTTATGTTTCTAAATGAACCTAAAGCAGGGACAGAAATTGGATGATGGACGATATTGCCAATGATGAACAATGTGTGAAAATGAGTATGACTCGAGTGAGATTTTGTTTTTAAATTTTTTTACTCCTTACATTTAACTTTCACTCATATATTCATTTCAAAACCTCAAATCAATCATAATGGAAATGAGTGTAGAAATTAAATCTTGATAATATCAAAGAAAATAATGATGGAAAAATAATTTGATTTCGACCTCATCTTGGCTCTCTTACAAACCGACCATAAAACCAATCGATCTAAGTTGAAAGATGATAAGTGTAGAAACTAAAGATTGAACAACAACTTGTATAATTTGATGAATAAACTAACAACGTACAATAAGTATTTATAAGATAAAAGAAAGGGTAAACCCTAATAGCTAAATGGGCCTTGGGGTACTTATGGGCTAATATGCTAACATCCCCCTCAAACTCATAATGTTGCAGCAAAAAACATTGAGAGTCTGTCAGTCAGAAAGTGAAAACGTGATCCAGAGTGAGGCTTGAGAAATACATCTACAATCTGTAAAGCAACAGGAACATATGGTAGAGAGATAGTCCTAGCCTGAAGATGATGATGAGTGAAATGACAGTCTATCTCAGTATGCTTGGTGCATTCATGAAACACCGAGTTACGCGCAATCTAAATAGCAGTACGATTATCACAATGTAACATAGTAGAATGGATTATATGAACACCCATATGTGCAAGCAACCAACATAACCAAACGATCTCACTAGTAGTCACTGCAATGGCTCGGTACTCAGCTTCAGTAGAATATTTAGAAATAACATCTTGTTTCTTACTCTTTCACAAAATAAGGGAATCACCAAGAAATATACAAAATCTAGTAGTTGACTTGCGAGAAATTGAATCACCAGTCATGCAATGAGGAATAATCAGGAAAGTTCCATACAACTTCTCAAAAGGAGATAAACCAGAACTATGTGCAATTAGGATTCTATTAATCACATATGTAGTTGTAAGAACCGCTTCTACCTAAAACACGCTTGGAACATCAGATAACACCAAGAAAGATTGAGCTATATTAACAATATGACGGTGCTTCCTTTCAGCAACACCATTTTGTTGAGGAGTGTCCGTACAAGAGGTCTGATACATAGTCCCATCCGATTTAAGTAAACCAACAAAGTCATTAAAAGTGTATTCACCCCGCAAAATCACAGCGAAAGCATTTTATGACTGCCGAATGCTGAGATTTCATAAGAGCTCTAAATTCTTTGAAAACTTTAGGAAAATTATACCTACGCTTCATTAGATAAACCCAAGTGTAGCGAGTGAAGTCATTGATTAATGAAACATAATATTTGGAATCTCCTTTTGTTGATATAGGAAAAGGTCACCACACATCAGAATGCACTAGATTAAATAGAGCATTTGAAGAGGAAACACTATTACTGAACAGTAATGCTGAGAACTTGGCAAGTTTACAATCACTACAATAAGAAATATCATGAGCGTCTAGCTTTCCCTGTGCTACTGTAGATGCTAAAAACCGTAAACGAGACTCAGAGACATGACCCAAACGAGAGTGCCATAAATAAAATGCTGAAGAAGAACGATTCAACTAAAAAGAAGACAAATAAACACTATAGATGATGCAGTCTCATGAATGTCTCTAAAATGATCTGAAATATAAAGATCCCCTTGCCTATGACCTTTCCAAACAACATCCTTTGTGCATTTCCAGTCATATATATAATATTCGAAAACAGAAAATTTGACATCATATCCAGAATCACAAATTTTACTTACAGAAGCAAGATTCATATTAAGGCTTGTAGAAGATCATTTAAGCCCTATCTAGGATATAGTAACAATGATTTGCACAGCGGAATAACAATAAGAACAATCAAAGTTACTTCAAGGTTTTCTTTATTAAAATATAAAATAAACTACTACTATTAAATTACTATACGCTCTATGCTTTTTCTAGACTATAAGCTCTATGCATTTTCTAGACTCTCATTGGAGAGACTAGCTATGAATGGATGATCTGTAACCTAGACGCCTACCCTCTTTATATAATAGAGGGAGGTTACAAACCCTAAACCCTAGCTTACTAATCAAGCTAAGTAACTATTACATATTAGGCCCCTCTTGTTTCTTCTTTCTTCACTTCTAGTTGTTTGTTTTGTAATCTTAAAATCAGCAATTCCCTACAATCTTCCCCTATTTGATATCACAAATAATAAGCTGCACATCATAACTCTTCTTCCCCTTTTTGTAATCATCCAATAGGGGTCTTGTGCAACTCCGTAAACGCTTCTCCTCAAATGATGCATGTAGATGGATAAGTAATTTAGAAACAAATATATATATATATATATATATATATATATATATATATATATATATATATATATATATATATATATATATATATATATATATATATATATATATATATATATATATAGTGTATCTTTATTTTCAGAATCCTGTTAAGTGCGGGAACTGCGAGAACTCTAATTTTGCATTAGAAAACATGCATGTTCATATAAAACATGTATGTTTTCTTACATACGCCTTAATACACATACCTGCATAACATACATGTTCATATAAAACCCTGTTAAGTGCAACATATCAATGCAAAATGGTTTTATATGAACATGTATGTTACGCAGATATGCGTATTAAGGTGTATGTAAGAAAACATACATGTTTTATATGATCATGCATGTTTTCTAATGCAAAATTGGAGTTCTCGCAGTTCCCGCACTTAACAGGGTTCTGAAAATAAAGCTCCCCTATATATATATATATATATATATATATATATATATATATATATATCTATATATATATATATATACTAATAAGCAGTAACGAGCAGCAGGAACGAGTATCAGCAGTAACGAGCATCAGCAGAATCAAACAGCAGGAACAAAATAATCACATCAGCACAAAGTGTAAGAAGATGGTCAAGTATATTAACAATAAGCTTCCCCTAAAAAGTATACTTGCCATCTCTTGAATTCAGTAGGCTCCATGGAGTGATCACTTATGAAGAAAATCAAATATAACTTATTTGATGAAGAAGTTAAATCTCTCAAACTTGCATCTTATGTCTTGCACTATCCACGTGACTCCAAACTCATACTCCGATAAAAAGTATAAGTAGACCGCGATCTCTTGACAAATCCTCAACTAAATGAGACACTGAGCACAATAACGTAACTCCTTAAAGTGATAGCAAATGTACGCATTAAGCACAATAAGATGGATCGTACCCCTTCATTAGATTCGTCAAGTCTTCATCACCATACAAACCAAGCAAGTTATCTTAAAAAGGTCCTGCTCCCTTTAAGATATGATAAGAACACAAAACCTGTGAAAATCAACTACAACATCAAACAAGCAATAATCAAATGTCTTCAACAAGTAATCTTCTCAACGAAATGATAATGGTTGATAACTCCGTCCTCCCTAACCATTAGTAATCTCACATGACTAGTAGGAACCAAAACCGACCTAAAGAAATAAAATATACAACAAGCCAGCAAGAACCATAAAGAAGTCAGCAAGAACCATCAGTAGAAATCACCAGGGGGAACCGAATATCATCAATAGAAACGATTAAGTGTAGCAGTAGGAACCATCGAATATGAACAGCAGTACCAGAATTCTTTATGAGCAGAAAAAATATAGCAACAGCAGCATTAAACAATCAGTAGAAACACTCGTATATCCAATTACCAACATGTTGCACCAATCGTATACCTATACCATAACCACAAACCAATCAGCTGTTCTCTCTCATACTGTACCCCACAAAACCATTTAGTGATCAACACTAACTGAAGCATAACAGTAGAAATATCTTCAACAAACGAATCTTGGAATATAAATAAACCTTTTTCACATCGACCAATTAATGAGATTTCAATGACAACAACAACACTTTGAGGACATCAAATAGAATTAATAGAACCTCTGACTTTCCACTCGTTGATTTCACCAACATTAGTATAAATCTCTATTAATGCCATATTCTTGTGCCGCATCATTAAAGTAAATCCCATTAAATGTTGCATTAACCCTTGTCGTTTGAACAGATCACAGAAAGATCGATACAAAAATCTTTTCAAAAACTGCTTCTCTTCGACATCGTTTTCTTCACACTGCTGAAAAACCCTAACCAACCGATCAGGCCTGCTGCAAAACTGCTTTTCATTAACAATAAAAACCTTGTAGATCCCTAGATATCGAGCCCCCTGTGCTCTTATGCCAATTGAAGAAGATCGTTTAAGCCCTATCTAGGATATAGTAACAATGATTTGCACAGTGGAATAACAATAAGAACAAGTAAAGTTACTTCAAGGTTTTCTTTATTAGAATATAAAATAAAGCACTACTATTAAACTACTACACGCTCTATGCGTTTTCTAGACTCTCATTGGAGAGACTAGCTATGAATGGATGATCTGTAACCTAGACGCATACCCTCTTTATATAATAGAGGGAGGTTACAAACCCTAAACCTTAGCTTACTAATCAAGCTAAGTAACTATTACATATTAGGCCCGTCTTGTTTCTTCTTTCTTCACTTCTAGTTGTTTGTTTTGTAATCTTCAAATCTGCAATTCCCTACAAGGCTCGCTATCTGTAAACATTAGATAAAAAACCAGATGGTGTATCAACCGAACCAATACCTGCTAATGACATAGAATCACCATTACTGACCATAATTGATTTCGAAGAATTAAGATTCATTGAAGTGATTTGTGACAAAATATGAGACATATGATGAGTGGCACCCGAGTCTAATATCTATTTGGAAAATAATGATGCCAAATTGTAGGAACCCAATTTTAGCATGATCAATAGACAAGAAAGGTCTTCCAAGGATCAATGGAATTTTGATATCCTCAGGTATATCTAAAACAACAAAGTCTATGGGATTTTTTTTTCAATCCTTACTAAAACATTTTCAGCAATAGCCTCGGGACGTTTCACAGTCTTATCAGCCAAATCAATTATTAACATAGTAGGAGCAAATTTACCTTGACCTAAAGCGATGAAGGTTGAATAAGGCATTACACTAACAGTAGCTCCTAAGTCAGCTAAGGCTTTACTGAAAGATATATCATATTCATCAAAACAAATACATGATGGAAATTTTGAAAAAGTTTGGAGTGGAAAAATTTGACTCTATAAGTACCACTAGTACAAATCTGGGATTTCGTCACACATGCTGTTTTTTGAATGGCCACACAGTCGAATATTTATGTGACTAAATGTACCAGTATTAAATAAACAGTTACACTTGATCCGACTTGTGTGATCATTTCGAAATTTCATTGTCACACATTTGAATATTTATGTGACTAGAGGTAACTCATATTTTTCTTGATTATTTAGTCACTTATAATTTGGGACGTGTGACAGATACAAATAAGTTTGAAACATTAGTTACATTATATATATATATATATATATATATATATATATATATATATATATATATATATATATATATATATATATATATATATATATATATATATATATATATATATATATATACACACACATATGTGACAAATATATGTCATACAATTGAATAGTGTGACCAAAATCCATATATGATCACATGAAGTAATTGTGTATGTGGCTAAATCATATAGTCAAGTTTGTCACACATTATTTAAAAGTGACTGCTATTCATTTGTTGTTAATTATTTACTCCGTATTATACTCCGAATAAAGGTTTCCCTAAAATTTAGTCTCCCTCTCCAAATTTTCATCAGATCCCGCCCACATTTTCCCCCAAATTCCAAATTACATTCTGATGAGGCGAAAAATGATCCATTTTTAGGGGGTCATTTAAGCCTGGAATTGAATTTATTTGATCAAATATTGCCCTAAATCGTTCCTTTTGTGATTTTAGGTACTTTTGGAGTGAATTCTGGAAAAAGAAGCATTTCGAACGTTTTTGGAGCATAAAAGTGAAGAAAACGGCAAAGTCTTAATTTTCCTTGCTGGGAACAGTACCTGACGGCGTCACCAATTCCTTAATGACGGCGTCAAGAGGAAAACAAGAGGTGAAGAGGGTAGAGACCATGATGATCCAGAATTTTTTTACACTAGGGCGTGACGGCGTCACCATAGGCCGTCACGGTCCCTTTACTCTTGACGGCCTAGAAGAAAAACACTCTTGACGGCGTCAGATCTGGATCTAGGCAATCCGATTTTATTATGGGAGGCGGGTTGACGGCGTCAGAATTTTGTTCTTGACGCCGTCACCTTAGAAAATTTATATATAGTCTTTGTAATTTTCATTCAAAAGATAGGAGAATTTTAGGGGACGACTTGAATAAACCCTAGCACGACTTTAACAGTATTTTCAAGGGTTTTCACCCCTTGAAACCTTTCATGTTTAATTAAGATAAGTATCCTTTCAGTTCATTCAATATGTCTATGTGTTGTTTGAATATATCTTACGCTTGTCTTGATTTTAACATGCTAGGCTAGATCTCTTGTGTGTTTGCTTAGATGTAGTGAAACCTAGATGTTGATTATAGGTTGATTGCTTGTTTATAGTTATAATGGATGAATGATTTCGATGTTAGGCTTAAGAAAATTGGCAGACTTCCATAGTGTAACTTGCTTGAACATCTTAAGAAGCATGAACCAATGCGTACTAGGTTTTTATAGTTGTATTTAATTCATGAGCGAATTCTAGTGATCCCATGTTAGGAGCTTCTTGCAGGCTCGACATAGGAGTGAAGTAGGAGCTTATAGAGTTGGGGAAGTACGTACGCCACCCCACGATTGGTATTAAGGAATATAACCCGTCAACCACGCAACTGTAACAAACAATTAACCTGTAAAAGATATCTAGGGAGTAATGAAATCTAAGTAAACACAATTCTCCCATTTATTGTTCACACCACTAGTTTAATTAGCTTTATTTACATTTTTGTTATTTTATTTTGATTGCATCTTAGTTATTGGGTTAGTTGATTAGCAACTAATTCCGCCCACTCTTCCAAAACCCGAGATTTTACTTGCTTTTATAAAAATATAAAAATACAAAAAGAATCATCCCTCACCTCTAGACCTAGTTTTTAGGCTTTCTAATCCTAGCGACACTATTCCTGAGTTGAACGATCAATCCCCCGGTACTTGTCACTATACTATACTACAACGATCAGGTAAAGCCTGGTGCAATTCCCACGCATCAAGTTTTTGACGCCGCAGCCCGGGGAATAGTTATAGTCTAGGTTAGGATTTCTTTTTATTAGGTCTACTTGCTAGATTCCTTTCTAGTAAGATTTTATTTTTATTTTTAGGTTTTCTTTAGTCTATCTACTTCTTCGTGCCTTTGTTAGTAAAATAAATTCATTGACTATTCCGTTGACCATTATGGAAAACGCGAATCCACCCCTTTCCCTTAGAGAAGTGGCTTTGTTACGTGAACAAATTGAGAGTGAGATTTGGGAACTTAGGGAGCTTAATAGGTTGATTAATGTTGAGCTCAACCATGCATTTAGTGACCTAGTGACCGCCTTGTATCCAAATAAGGACCTAGGAACTAAAGATTGTAAGGATGTTGTTGAGGAACTTGAGGAAGGGGAGATTGATCCAAAGCTAGATGACTATTTTAATCTATACCCCACTAAGGAGGAGATTGCGTACTATAATAATCTTATTGATAATCCTCGACCTCCTTTCGCTAGAATTGAACCTAAGATCAAGAGAGACGATCCTATGAATGCTAAGATACCATGTATGATTGGGTATAAACACGTTGACAATGCTTACATTGATTTTAAATCCCCAATCAACGTTATGTCCTCAAGTGTCTATAATGATATTGTGAAAACAAGACTTGGACCTAGAAGAGACCCCAAATACCCCGGTGGAGTTTGTAACTTTGTCGGGAGAATTAAAGGTCTACATGTCTTTGTTGGGAACTTTACTTATATCACTGACTTTATGGTTGTTGTAGACCTAGCTAGTGTTATTGATTGTCGCTTATCCCATGTTGTGTTTGGTAAACCATTTATTGAAGAGTCCAAGTTAAAATATGATGAAATAGAAGGGACAGTCCGATTTGCTAGAGACACCGATAAGATCACTTATAGGATGCCTAATAGAATGAAAGAATTTCGCTTTGTGCCTCGATTTGACATGGATAACATTGGTGCTTTCGAGGACATCAATGAAGAGGATAAGAAAAAGGGCATGGACTATGTATGGGAGAAGAAGAGCCTTTTCTATACGGATTGCTTGACTCTAGGACCAAAATATAGAGTTGATAAGGAATTTGCCAATAGAATCATAGGAGCAATTAAGAATAAGGTGGTTGGTCTCTATAAAGAGCATTTACAATGGGTGAGTGAGACCAACGATGAGGTCACGTAATAGCCCATGACCTTGAGTCTAGCTACAAGACTCGTAAATAAAGAAAAGCGCTTCTTGGGAGGCAACCCATGCTTTGTGTGATTTTTAATTGTTTGATTGTTATTTGTTTTCGTATGCATGCTTTATTTTTATTGTTAGTAGATCATGTTTCAAAACTAAAATGATGAAAATGCTTTATTTTGTCGTTTGGCTTTGTCTTAACTTCATCCAAAGGTATTTTACAAAAGATAAGTGTAAGGGAAAACCCCAAATATGTTTTTAAGAAACATAAATTGATCATAATTCTCCACAATATTAAATGGACATGTATATTCGTATTTGTTAGAGTCAAATGCTTGTATCGAGTCATAATGATGTTTTGCAGGATTTTCCAGGAAGTAGGACATAAGTTTTCCAGAAATTTTCTGGAAACTTAACGTAAGGATTTCTGCAGATCACTTCTGACGGCGTCAGGAACTTATTCCTGACGGCGTCATGTGTAAAATTCTGGAAATTTTGCTAGTTTTGTTTTTATAACGGAGTCTTAAAGTTTTTGTTAATTCTTTAGTTTTATAAACTCTAGGAAATCTGCAAACATTCATTCCACAAGCATTATATCTTACATTGCTTTCTAGGATTTTTTAGCATATATAGATTGCCGCCGATTTTACGCGAGGTTGCCTTGTTTGTTTTCTCAGGTCTAACAGGTTATGTATGACAATAAGATGATTTATATTCTGGAAAGGAAGCTTTGATTGTTCATTTTTCTTGGAGGAAGTTCTAACCTTGTTACTGCACTATCCATACCAAGCGAATCAGGGGAGTATTTGATTTCATTCTTTTACCTATTTCACTTTTACATTCTTTAATTGAACATTGGGGACAATGTTCATCCTAAGTGTAAGGGGAGGGTAAATGATGCTACCTTATAGGATACACTTTCACTTGAGTTTGTTTGTTTGATGGTAGGTGTGTAATAAACTATGAGAAATACTTGTTAGTGTAATTTTAGCGCCAAATTTAAATTTTTTTACAACATTTAGGAGTGAAACTTTAGCCTTAACAAGCGTCTCATGGATAGGAGTCGTATGACTAGCACAAAACCGTACCATTCAGAAAAATTTTCCACCCAAATATGTGAGGTTCGCCTTTAGATTTGATAGGAAAAGCATTTACTATTAGTGCTTATGAGTGTACCGGTAGCATTTAGATTCTAGAACTTGCGTTAGTGATGCATCCCGAGACCGCTAGTGAGACTACATTCGTGTAGTAGGATTTACTACATGATAAGAGGCATTAGGATCACCCTTGTGTTAAACCCGTATCATAATTACTTGACCATTTAAGTCATATTACTTGGCTAGTTAAGTCAATTAATTTTTCCCACACCTTAGCGTTGTACTAATTTTTAGTACACGAAACCCCTAGCACACCCCTCCGTGCCTATCTTTTCGTTTCTAACTTTAAGAATCTTACTTAAAGGAAGAATTTGTTACAACCCACCCAAATGTACACCCAAATCGCCTTAGCCTTCCTTGTATGCACTCATCTTTAGTGCATTATTGTTATTTGTTTAAACCCTTAGTTAATTATCTAATTGATTACATGGTTGCTAAGTCGAGTCATATCCTTGTACATATTGTTTTGGGATGATTGGAACTCATCGGTAAAGTACTTATGTTATGGAGTAATGGGGAAGAACAACATATTATTACCCCCATACGTGCGTTAATCTTAAAAGTACTCCAAGTGTTTTGATTATCTTAATTCGAGTCATTAGATTAGTTTATTGTAAAGTATGTAAAAATTCAAGTGTAAGGGGAATGTTCATTCCCTATAATGTATTATTTTGGATGGTAGGGTAAGAGTGTATGCAAAAAAAAAAAAAAAAAAAAAAAAAAAAAAGAAAATCGAAAAAAAATTATAAAAAAAAGAAAAAAAGAAAAAGAAAAAAAAAATAGAAAAAGAGAAAAGAGAAAAAACATACGGACTACCATCCCGTTTCATTTTATGTTTTTGTTATTTTTCATTTATTAGCTTAAGTCGAGTCGAGTCTTGGCTTAGCAACGCCATATTGTACATGTCATTAACCAAGATTATTAACTCACCACCAGTAAAGATTGCCTTTATCCAACAAAACCGTGTATTCCATATCCCTACACCTAACGTTATAACCCTTTAAAAGACCTCTTTGATAGTTTATCCTAGGTGCTTACGCCATGTGGTGGAGGTTTGATCCTTTCCCAAGCCTATGGTAATCTATTTTGCTATGACAGGTAGTGAGAGATGTTTTCCATTTCCATATTGTGATATATACTTTATTACACCCGAGAGATGTGAGTATCTAAACACTATTTGTGAGGTGCTAGTATATGACCTCCGTGCTTGTCTTTGGTCTTTAGTGGAACGATTATTTGTTGTAATTACTTTTGTATTAGTCTTCAATGACCCCTAACTTGTATTTTGATTAGAATAAAAGCACATTTGCTTGAGGACAAGCAAATCTCAAGTGTAAGGGTATATGATGAGGCGAAAAATGATCCGTTTTTAGGGGGTATTTAAGCCCGGAATTGAATTTATTTGATCAAATATTGCCCTAAATCGTTCCTTTTGTGATTTTAGGTACTTTTGGAGTGAATTCTGGAAAAGGAAGCATTTCGGACGTTTTTGGAGCATAAAAGTGAAGAAAACGGCAAAGTCTTAATTTTCCTTACTGGGAACAGTACCTGACGGCGTCACCAATTCTTTAATGACGGCGTCAAGAGGAAAACAAGAGGTGAAGAGGGTAGAGACCATGACGATCCAGAATGTTTTTACACTAGGGCGTGATGACGTCACCATAGGCCGTCACGGTCCCTTTACTCTTGACGGCCCAGAAGAAAAACACTCTTGACGGCGTCAGATCTGGATCTAGGCAATCCGATTTTATTATGGGCGGCGGGTTGACGACGTCAGAATTTTGTTCTTGACGCCGTCACCTTAGAAAATCTATATATAGTCTTTGTAATTTTCATTCAAAAGAGAGGAGAATTTTAGGGGACGACTTGAATAAACCCTAACATGACTTTAACAGTATTTTCAAGGGTTTTCACCCCGTGAAACCTTTCATGTTCAATTAAGATAAGTATCCTTTCAATTCATTCAATATGTGTATGTGTTGTTTGAATATATCTTACGCTTGTCTTGATTTTAACATGCTAGGCTAGATCTTTTGTGTGTTTGCTTAGACGTAGTGAAACCTAGATGTTGATTATAGGTTGATTGCTTGTTTATAGTTGTAATGGATGAATGATTTCGATGTTAGGCTTAAGAAAACTGGCAGACTTCCATAGTGTAACTTGCTTGAACGTCTTAAGAAGCATGAACCACTACGAACTAGGTTTTTATGGTTGTATTTAATGCATGAGCGAATTCTAGTGATCCCATGTTAGGAGCTTCTTGCAGGCTCGAAATAGGTGTGAAGTAGGAGTTTATAGAGTTGGGGAAGTACGTACGCCACCCCACGATTGGTATTAAGGAATATAACCCGTCATCCACGTAATTGTAACAAATAATTAACCTGTAAAAGATATCTAGGGAGTAATGAAATCTAAGTAAACACAATTCTCCCATTTATTGTTCACACCACTAGTTTAATTAGCTTTATTTACATTTTTGTTATTTTATTTTGATTGCATCTTAGTTATCGGGTTAGTTGATTAGCAACTAATTCCGCCTACTCTTCCAAAACCCAAGATTTTACTTGCTTTTATAAAAATATAAAAATACAAAAAGAATCATCCCTCACCTCTAGACCTAGTTTTTAGGCTTTCTAATCCTAGCGACACTATTCCTGAGTTGAATAATCAATCCCCCGGTACTTGTCACTATACTAT
This sequence comes from Artemisia argyi, assembly GCA_030686995.1. NCBI lineage: Eukaryota > Viridiplantae > Streptophyta > Magnoliopsida > Asterales > Asteraceae > Artemisia > Artemisia argyi. Next base: position 19,826 of record JARVZY010006134.1, read on the forward strand.
ACTACAACGATCAGGTATAGCCTGGTGCAATTCCCACGCATCACATTCTCAGATCCCTCAATTTTTCTATACCCTCAAACCTTGCTTATTCAGCCACACACTCATCCTTATCCTTCTCCCCCAAAATCAAATCATATCCATTTGTTCATCACCAACTACAAACCATATCATTCCGTAGTTTATCATCTTCACGATACAAAAATCATCGAATACATCCACACTAACCAGAAGCCAACTCTATTCACCATCGTTGCTCTGATTTAAAAGCTATTAATCTAGAAACCATGTACTATAACATGTTATATGTTCAATTTAGAAACCAATTTAAGGTGTTCATGGGCTAATTTATTATTTTATTGATTTTTGAATTTAGAGTTTGTGTAAACCCGAATCTATAAACTTGTAACATCATTTCTATAATAATTATTACTTATTACATGTCGATTTCCTTTTCTTGTATACTCAATATATGCTTATTTACTTGTCTTTGTACAAGTAAATAGTTTGGTTAAGGTTTAAGTGTAAATAGTTTATAAGTAACCAAAAGGAGAAATGTTGAAGGGTGTGTGTTCTGTGTGGATTATAATTTAAGTTGGGTCAAACCCGTTTGACAACGGTTCAAACTCGTATCGAATCATTATTTGTTGTTATTGATGTTATTGTTATTGTTTTGGTCACGATTTGAACCTGGGTTAATTACTTATTGGTTCTAGTCTTGTCTTGTATACGATTATAGATTTGGATTTGCAAAGGTGTTTGTGTTTGAGTGTGACTTAACTCAACGACACCACATAGATGTGGTTTAGTCGCCGTTTAGCCGCGAACACAAGGGGTGTTTTACGTTGGTCCCATTAACGAGACACACCAAGGGTATGCTCGTCTGATTTGCTCATTTGTTTAACGCATTGACCACAAGGGTGCTCAATGCTTGTTTGGTTTTGGCTAATGAGTCGGCCACACCCACGTAGGGTGTGTTGAAATTTGCTTTAATTAATTACAAAAAGAGGGTGTCCTATTTTGCTCTTAGTCGAGTACTAAAATCTGCTTAGGCTGTGTTTGATTTATGTTAATATTTTTGCAACTGTGTTATTCTCAGGTGATTGAAAGCAAGATGAAAGATGCAAGTGACGATGACTATTCAAGTTTGGACAATGCTATTCGTGTTTCTGTCTTGGTATGTACCTTTTTATCTTTATAATGTTTTATTTGGTATTGTAAATTAAGTTATATCCATTTCATGAGTTTTTCTTCTCTAGAATTTGGTAGATTTAGCTGGGTCTGAACGAATTGCCAAAACTGGAGCTAGTGGGGTTCGACTGAAGGAAGGAAAACACATAAATAAGAGTTTAATGATACTTGGAAACGTCATCAAGAAACTGAGCGTGTAGCACACATCATATGCGTGTTGACATATGCTTTTATGATAGTCATTGAAGTTTCATGTCTAGGTTTCCTTCTTGGTCATTTGCAATCAATCGGTCTTGACTTCCCTAAAAACATCAATGTCGTTGTTGTATGTCCCAAAGGGATGGGTGTTAGGTCACCATATTGATTTCACACAAACAAGAATGAGATAGATATAAGGATGGGATGAATATTTGAATGAGAGAAATATAAGTGCAAGAGTTTCCTTATGATTACAAATAAACAACCAAGTTTACAATGAGACCTAAGGCTTCTATTTATAGGTAAGGAGCTAGGGCAACACACCTAGTCCTTCCTCTTACCAAATCGTGGGCTTTGAAGCCCATGGATTATATTACATAAGCCTAGTAACCTTGTAAACATAACATTAATGAAAGTAAATAATGAATTAAGCAACCTATTATTACAAAATGACCGAGACTTGATAAAATAGTAAAACTTTGATCCCAACAATCTCCCCCTAAGGGTCGGTCATCACGGTTGCTTTACGTCTTTGTAATTTCTTCATCTTTGACTTTCATAGCTTTAGACGTCTTTCAAAAATCATGAGATAAGAATCATTCATCGTTCTTTGTTGTTGTGATAGTGATCATGTAATGAAGTTGTCCGCCTTTCGTCACTTCCGCGTCTGTAGTGGTAGTCTGCCATTCCAACATGCTCATACATCTTCGAATTCTGACTTATACATGCACGTAGTTCCCTTTCTTTCACTTAAGATCTTTAGTCTTTATACTTTGTAGATTCTTCCTTTTTGGCGTAGAATCTTTCTTTGAACTTTGTGTTGCTTTGATCTTAGAGGGAGCTTTTGATGACTTCAAGATGCATGTATGAGCATGTGGAATCCGTCGCCATGGAGATGATGTAACCCTACATGTAAACAGTTAGCAATAAAACATCCGGTACTTAAAGATAAGGAATTAGAGATCATCAACAGCATAGTGTGAAGACTCCTTCTAACCCTTATCAAGGCCGTTCCCATATCAGATACTCCCGAAGGAGCTTACAAGACCTACTAAGTAGCTCAATGACTGGGTGAGTCGCTGGGGATCACTCCACGACTGTAGATCGCTAAGAAACCACCGCAAACACTAAGCGTAACCCATAACGAGTTACCGAAGTGACCTGCTGTCAGGGCAGTTTGATGTTGACCCTGGTAGGATTTCCGTTCAATCATTGAGAAATACTTATGTAAATTCTCTCATAAACGTTCTCGGCAGATTGCTAAGATCTGCGAACGACTCGATAATTTACAGCTAGTGTCCATTGATGTAGAACACCAGTTGTAGAAATACTAAGTGTTCCTAAGAGATCTTTGATGCATCTCATGGCTCTAGACTTGAAAAGTGCACACTTAGGTTTCCTATGCGGAGACTAGGGAGGGGTCTCCTGCTTCAATATCAACCATCTCTAAGAGATAAGTCGATAGATTACATCGGTTCCTCGTGAGAATGAAACAAGCTCTTTTAAGTGAACTTGAGTGGTTAAGAAGGTTTAGTGCATTGCGTCATTGGGTCCATGACGACTTTATCTTCAATACCGGTGTCGCCTTAGCAACATCCAGTAGCATGTGAATTGAACCCGGTGTCCGCCCTAAGGTTGAACATATGGAGGGCTATTTCTTTTCACCCATTTCTTTACTTTTCTTTTTAATTCTTCAACTCCTTCTTTCCCTTTCATTCTTTTCTCCTTTTATCGTATCATACCTAAGGACTTCTAATTCTAACTAATGGTGATGTCCTTGGGTAGATCCCTCCGGCTCTGGCAGATCATAGGACGGTTTTTCCTATCTTAATCACCTTATAACTCCATGATTATCCGACAATAGCCAAGAAACCTTTGATTGAAAATCTCTCAAAGCGTTTGTGATTATCAAACATTTTGTTTAACACTTTGAGAGTTTTGTGTTAACTTTTGAAGGGCTCCCCCTTCACAGGTGCTCATAAGTATTTTAATAAATTTGCACATGCAGGAGGAACAAGCACTTTTTGAATTGATCCACTTTCAGTGAACCTGGCCGATTCGAGACACGCTTACATCACTAGTTAGACTAGCTTGAAGTTATTACCCGGCCTGGTCAAGTCCACAGAAAGTTTCTCGAAATGGTACATTTCTACTAAGACAAATCCTTTTCAAGACACGCTTACGTGGCTAGTTAAAGAGTTCCATTGTCAGCTTTTAGGTGACAACTAGCTCTAGTAACAAACTTGATGTTATTACTCGTCGAGGATAAGTCTTTTCGAGATCACTAACTTTTATGTTTCGTCAATTCTTGGGTCAATTATGAGTCTAGCTCGCATGAGATTTGACTAATAAGCAACTTTGAACTTTCATATTTTAATCACATTCACTTTTTCTCCCCCTAAAAAATAGCATATAAGATGATATTTTTGACAATCTTTTGATTAAAATATGCCTTTGGAGTCTTATGGGGAGAATTCAACAAGAACTTTTGATTTTAAGAACGATGAGTTTGTTTCAAGTGCTCCCCCTTAACAAGTGATTTCTTGTTGAGGTGAAATACTTGTCTTTTGAGCAGAGTTATGAAAATCAGAAAATATTTGATTAACTCTACTCAAAAGTAAGAAGCCTGCGCTCCTTATATCAGGATTGAGGCACTGATGCGTACCTCAGGGTCCTTTCTTTACAAGAACGGGTTGTACACTATTATGTGTGCACAAGCCATAATGAAAATAATTCAATCAAATGAAACAATTGATATTGAAAAGTAAATAACCAAATGTACCAAGTTAATATTCGTCAGGAAGTGGAGCATCAAAGTCAGTGAACTTAGGTTCTGGTCTTTCGAAGAGTCTGATAGGAAACGATGGTCTGACACCGATATAGCTTTCCAGTCGTCTGATCTGTTCCTGTCGAAATAGCATTTCTTCAATCTTTAAGACAAAGTTACGAACTTGTCTTCTTGAGCTGGATTTCCATCTAGGTTGTTCCCCCTTTGCTATCTTTCGGCGATCATCATTCAACCTTTTGACAAGCCCATCACGAACGGATTTGAGTGTAACATCACAGAATTTGTGTATCTCATCGAACCTCATGAAGCTTTGTAGCTTTTTGCTGTTGATGTAGGTGAAACCAAAAGGTTCTTGGTTGAGAGTAAACTGTGACGTTTGATAGATTCCATCAAATTTGAATTGCGGCTTTGTCAAATTGATCTTCTGTTGGTAACTTTCCACTCCAAGCTGAAGATCTTCCACTCTTTCTTGAACTATCAATCGCCGGATGAATAGAAGTAGTGATGCCATGAAGTTGTACTGAATTTCTCTATCAAATCCACGCATTCTTCCTTGAACCTTTTCGAGATACATGTCTTCGATGTCATTAAGATTAAGGTCTGGAAAGTCTACTTCGGAGAATTTGTACTTCTTTTCATCTTGTCATTTAACCACAATCTCACGCATGAACATGTAGTTAAATCGTTTCGACTCTTGAATGTCCAAGATAGCAATGATCTTAGATTTATGCTTCACATTTTCCAATGATTTTTCTGCTAATCTGCTGGTATAACCGAGACGACGACGTTCTGGCCAGTGTTGAATCCCGTGTAGGGCATCTCTGTCGTAAGCTACGATGGAGTTGCTGAAAACGCGAGTAGTCTCTTCAATTGCAGGAACTTCATATCTTGCGGCTGGTACTGAGATTGTGAGTGATGAAGCATATTTCTTTTTGGATGTCTCTTGGGTGAGTTGGATGTTACGAAGATCTTTGTTGAAGAAGTAGCTGTAGGGTAACTTAGGTTTATCTGGAAATCCTGTCAAAGGTAATGGTTTGGTCCAGTCAGTGAAGTAAGGCTTTTCATGGTTTTTGGAACTTAGATCGATATTCATTTCAGGATTTAGCCAGTCAAACTCTACAGACATTGCACTAGCTATATTCTGCATATGATACTCGTATTAAACTTTGTTTCCAGATCTGGACTTGAGGAATTCCTGTGCATCTTTATTGATTCTTCTGAGCTCCATCTTCGTGAGTTTATTAATCTGAAGATCCTTCATTATGACTTGTGTGAATTGTAGAGTATTACCAGGAAGGGGTTCTTCATCTTCGAGAGGAGGTTGAGCTTGAACCATTTCTGTCAGCCAATAATTCTAAGGTGTGTCATCATTGTCGAGCCATGAATGATGTCTACTCTTCTTTGATTTCTTAGACTTAGATGTAGCATCCTTGTCTTTAGCCTTGGATGGTGACGATGGTCTAGCATGAGAATCAGGAATAGGTGAGGCAAGGTAATCGGTGTCAGGTTGACCTTGGTAGTCATCAGTAGGTTCCATGAAAGTTTCTTCCTCTTCAGTTGGACCTTGACCGGTTGCCGAGGTGTGTTGTTGATAGCCAGGAGGAGTGGAGTCCTTTTGTGGTTGTTGAGAAGATGAGAGACCGGTTCCAGACTTGTGTTTCTTGCCTTTTGAATTCGGGTCCGGGTCGTCATCTTTCCTTGACCTCTTTAAGGTTCCAGCAGCATCTTTGCATGACTCCTTTGACAAATTAGCAGATATAGCATCAACTAATGCCTTTTCTTATGTAGTCTGTGTGGTTTTATAGGCAACTTTGTCGTAGAGTTGAGCAAGCAAGTCATCGAAGGATAATTCAGGGACGGTTGGAGTTGCAGTAGAAGCTTTTGCAGTGTGAAGCGTGAATGATGTTGTAGACAACATTTTCCTAACGACACTTCTGATTCTGTGATCCAACTTGTCCTTGATTGGTTCAATGAGAGTTGCGACTTCAGGAGTGACAATATCAACAAGATTTTCAGTAAGATAATCTTGTGTGACAGTCTTAATAAATCCTGTGTAATCAGAGTTCAAGAACTTATCGATCAGCTGCTTTGATTCTTGAAAATCTTTAACTTGTTTGGAAAGACCGGTAACCATGGTGGTAAGTTTGTTGACTTGCTCCTGAAGATCAACTGGTTTAGACGGTTCATTGATTGAATGTTGCTTTGATGTGGTTTCAGAAGGTGTGGGAGATGAATGCTCAGGTGATGATTCGGATGACGACTCGTTGTGAGAGCTTGAAGAAGAAGCAGGAGGAGTCGGATCCTTTGGTGGAGAGTCTTGGGGAGGTGGAGGTTGCGCTGAGGAAGTCTGCTGAGAAGATGACTTAAGAAATATGTTGGTGTCAAACGCGTTCTTCTCTTCATTTTCTTTTCTACGACGTTCCTCTACTTCCTCTGCTTCTCGTGCAAGAAACTCTGGAGTAATGAGGTATTCATGTTCCTGATCCGTAGCAATATTCTCTTGTCCGCCAACATTCTCCTCTACATAAGCAGTCTCAGTCATATTGACATCTCCTGTATCATCTGTATCTTTAACAATGTCATCAGGCTGTGGAGCTGATTCTAAAGTAGTGGACACAACGGGAGGAATCATGCTGCTTGTAGCTCCTTCATGTTCTGACTGTTCGACAGGTGGTGGTGTTGAAGGTTGAGACATAAGTCGGCTTTCGAGAGCTGCTTTCCTTTGTTCTTTGCGAAGTTGCTTTTCTTCAGCTCGTGTGTCGACAACTATACTTTTCAGTTTGCGTTTATCGACCAACTGTTCAACGATTGGTTCATCTTCATCATCATCATTAGGCTCATTAATAGTGATCCCTTTCCTTTTTCTTGTCTCTGCTTCATAAGTTTCAAGACTTTGTTGTATAGCGATCTCCGTTGCAGGAAATCCTTCTTCAGGTGCTCATACTCTTAGTTCAAAGTCTGGTTCTTCTTCTTCAGATTTCGTGTCGAACTCAGATTCGCTTTCAGAAGGTGGAGGTGTAGGTTCATCTTGAAGAATGTACTTAGGATTTACCTTCTTCTTTGGCTTGGTTGCAGGTTTAGGTTTGGATGTTGGTTTAGGTTTGGCGGAAGTCTTGGGTTTAGCTGATGGTTTTGTCTTGGGAGCAGCCTTAGACTTAGTCTGGGGTGAGCCAGTGGTGCTTGTAGTACTCCAAGACTTCACACTTCCTTTGCTACGAGTCTGAATAGTAGCTTCTTCCTGTACCCCTTTGTAAGCATTGTCATAGTATGTGTAGTTCAGACTTTTCTTGATTTTGTCATCAAGAAGATATTCGGGAAGCCTCA
>JARVZY010006135.1:0-27321 GCA_030686995.1 Artemisia argyi
AAAATTTGCAGTTGCACTTGGTTTGTATGAGGAGAGTGAGATTCAACATAGGTTGTTTGGACCACATTTTGTGAGTTTAGCTAGAGTAATGATCAATACACGGGTATTGATGAGTATTGGAATAGAATTGGTGATCCAAATTTTCTTAGGAGAAATGCTTCTAGGATTAGGAATCCATTGTTGAAGGTTTTACAAATAATGATTTCTTGGGGATTGATACATAGGAGTGGTGGACAAGACAAGTGTAGTCAACCGGACCTATGGGTGATGAAGTTGTTGGAGGAAAACAAGAATGGGAATGTGGCATGGATTATTGCCGAGTATCTTTCAAAGAGAGCACCGGGGATTAAGAAACAAAGTGATGTCTGTGGAGGTCATTATGTGACCATGTTGGCTAAAAATCTTGGGCATTTTAATGATGAGGATGAAGAGGAAAGCGAGGACGAGTTCGTTCGTTCGGATGTGAGTTATTGATGGTGACGCTTGGTTACATGATTATGGTTGGTTTTCAAAAACAATTATGTGTCGAACATTTTCTATTTCTATTATCTTTAACTATTTTCCTGTAGGATTTATAACGTAACGTAATTTTCTATTTATTTGGTTTAGTTATGCTTTTGTTTGTGTTTGTTTGGTTGTTTCGTATATTTTGCAGTTTTCTTGCAGGAGTTTTATTACGGAAGCATATAGTTGATCAACTTTTGGAGTCGGTAAACTCATTTGCTTATTATGATTAAATATGCATGTTGCGTATTTAACTCCGGTATTTTCTAAATTTTTCCATTTCCTTTACTTTGAAGTCATATTTTTTATTATTACATTGAGGACAATGCAAAACTTAAGTGTGGGGGAAGGAAGAAAATAGAAAAATTGCATTATTTTTAAATTTTTGATTTAGAGTCGTGAACTTTAGTAACTAGTAGTAGTTCGCTCTTCATATTTTAGTTAAAATAAGGTTGATTTCATGGTATATAATAATGATATTTTTGGAGAATAAATTCAAGTTTTAAAGAGCAATTTGTCTCGGAATTGATAACATTTGCTAGCACAATTTTATACCCTTATTACTTTAAATTGTGAGGATTAGTTTTTTTTTATGAGAATAGTATTTCTTATACTATTTACATATTTCATGATGAGTGTGCTGGTGGTTGTGTTAATTCTAGAACTTGTACTTGTTATGCATTACGGTTAAAATCATTTTCGAATGATGAGGATATATTCAAAGAACTTGGTTAGTTACCCTCGTATTTGGAATCCATTTGTTAGCGTTCATTTTTAGCGCTAGATACCCTTAGTTACACCCTTTGAGCCATCCTTTTCATTTTGTTAAATCCAGAAAAATACAAAAATATTTTACACTTTAAACCTTAGCCTTACCTTTGTCAAAGTCTAAAAGGTGGATTGCGAGTTGCTTGGTTGCTTGGTTAGTTTTTGATGATTATTAGTTAGCCACACTTCACAATTCATGTGTGTGCCATTCCAACAAAGACATAGGATGCATACTTCTTATTTGTATTTTTTGTGGTATATGCATATGCGAAGTGTGGGGGAGGAGTTTTCTTATAAAATATATATATATATATATATATATATATATATATATATATATATATATATATATATATATATATATATATATATATATATATATATAAGTCATCGCAACTATAAGGTGACAAATATAACCAATGTGTTATATTATTATGAATAAAGAAAGTCATGTGATATGTTGTTAGCCGATGTGCTAAGTTTGAAGAATATTTTATGGTGAATCAAGGTATCAACATGTGGAGTCGAAGAGAAGAGAGATTGTAACTATTATCATTTTTGGGTTTGTGGATTATGTGAGATTAGCAACTATGGGACTTAGACTTTGATATTATTTTTTCTTTTAAAACCAATTTCATAAATATTCCCATGCCTTATCCTTACCTTTTTGACTTAGTGTAATTATTTTGCACGAAAGTTTATAAAACCCTTAGCCTAAACATTACAACCCGAATAAAAGACCTCTTTGATGAATTATTCTATTGTTTTGATACTTGTACAAGCCTATGGTAAGAAACATTAATCAAGATTGTGCAATGAGTGATCTATTTATCATTTCACATATTGAGTGATGAGTGAATTTCAAATTATTTTCGTGAGGTGCTTAGAATTGTTATCAAGCTCTTTATTTACTTGATTGAGTTCAAATAAGATATTTGCACTATTACCATTGAATTCAATTTTCTTTTGATTAAGACTTGCTCGAGGGCGAGCAAAGCTCAAGTGTGGGGGATTTGATAACGCTCAAAATTAACATATTTTTAGTCGCGTTATTGTTTGATTTATGAGTGGAAATTGGTCGTATTTGTATACATTTGTTATTAATTGTGGAAAAGTGTTTATACATGCAAATATAGCCAAAAGCAAGGAAAAGTGAACAAAAGATGAAGAATTGAAGTGGACATGCATTTTTGGAGAGTTTCGAGAGGATCAAAGAAGAAAGAAACGTTGAATGAACAAAAGGATTTGATAAAGACAAGTTTGCTATACGAAATTATCAAAGAAATATCAAGTTCTAATGGACAAAGTCATGCCACGAAGAAAAATATTGCATGCGACGTAAAACGACGAAGAAAAGACAAGAAATCATGTTCAGACGAGAACCAACCGATCGGTTGCAACCCGCAACCGGATCGGCTGGAAAAGTGACAAAATGACCATCCGATCGGATGGCGAGAAACCGATCGGTTGGTGGTGACTGAAGTTACAAGTTTTGCATTAATTGGCGAATTTACTCCCCATAATCATTTGTGGCTGATCATTGTTGCTTATTTACTGTGGAGGGACGTTTTTACTTGAAGCATAAGTGTCATTAAGCTATATAATGAGCACTTAGGACTTAGAGATACTGGTACCACCATTATCTAACTTAGTATTACACCAAATCTTGTTAGCTTATCTTATATTGCCTGAAAGTTTACTAAGTGTTGTAAAAACGTCCGGAACGTGTTGAGTTAAAGTCTCAAGCCTTGGTTCGAGTGTGGAGTTGTTTACTTACATTGGTGAGCAATTGGAGGAGTGTGGTTGCTATAGTTCCACAAGTTTTCTCATTGTAATTTCAAGACTAGGTACACCTTGATACTTATAATGAACAATTGTTACTTTAAGTTTTATGAAAGTTTTCTTATTTACTTGTGTTTTATTATGATTGCTATGGAGTAATTTGTGATATACTTGTGTATATGATGTGATTGGTAAATAGAGTATTATCTTATGAAAAATGTGATGCATGAAAACATATCTATTTTTATGAGTTTGTTGATTTAACATCTTTTCTTGCTTAATTTGTCGGTAAAAACAATTTCTTGAAAAATAGGTCCGAAAGGATTTTCAACTTGTTTTTATTCCAAAATATTAATACACCAAATTAGTATGGAATAGGATGCTTGACAACATCTTATTTACTTGTTAAAATAGATTTGAAAAGATTTCATCACGAAAAAAGGACCGAAGATTTTCTAAACAACCATGTGTTTATAGGATTGTCATACTAATTTGATATGTCCGAAAGGAGTCATTTAGGTGATAGAATTCTTAGTAGTAGTGAAAACATGACATACATCATGAATTGTATAACTACTCATTTTTAGTTGCGCATCATAACAAGTTTTACACCAAACTTCGTACTCAAATTGTTACGATACTCCTATTTACCAATCAAGGAATTATACATAAGTATATGTTTAGTTTTTATTGAGTTTCTTTTACATTAAGATTTTACATAAATTTGGATTGACAACCCTTATTTATCAAACGTTTTTCTAATTACTAAAACTATCAAATCCCTTGGGACGATCTCGACTTACCCACCTTTATTACACCGGACGAGTATACTTGCTCGTATGTGCTAGATAATAATCGGATAATTCGTGTTTATAAATTTTAAAACTTGTACTAACAAAACGCACATCAACCTACCCCTTGCGGAGTTTTCCTATAACAAGAGCTACCACACAAGTCTTAAAGCTGCACCATTTGAAGCTTTATATGGCCGAAAATATCGTTCGCATATTGGTTGGGCTGAAGTTGGAGATAGCCAACTCACTGACCCTGAGCTTATCCTGGAAACTACTGAGAAAGTGACTCAAATTCGTGATCGATTACAAGCAGCTAGAGATAGACAGAAAAGTTACGCCGATCAGAGACGTAAACCCCTAGAGTTCCAGGTTGGAGACAAAGTGATGCTAAAAGTCTCGCCTTGGAAAGGAGTGATATGTTTCGAGAAACGTGGGAAACTCAACCCCCGCTACATTGGACCATTTCTCATTTTGGAAAGAATTGGGCCCGTGGCTTATAGGTTGAAACTACCACAGGAACTGAGTAAAGTTCACGATGTGTTTCATGTTAGTAATTTGAAGAAGTGTCTTTCGGATGAAACGCCAGTTATACCGATAAAGGATATTCGTGTGGATGAAAGTTTGAACTTTGTGGAAGAGCCGATTGAGATATTGGATCGAGAGATTAAACGACTCAAGCAAAGTCTTATTCCACTCATCAAAGTTCGTTGGAATTCGCGGCATGGACCGGAATTTACGTGGGAACGTGAGGATGAGTTTCGGAAAAGATATCCGAAGCTTTTTACTTCGTAGATGGATTGTTCCGAGTGAAATCCGGGACGGGTTTCTTCTGAGGCTGGGAGGACGTGACAACTGGCAATTTAGGGAAAGAATTTACAAACCCGCATTACTTTAAAATTAATGACTTTTGGAATATTTGAAAAGTCTATCCGTGATGAGATTTGTAAACGTTGGAATGTGATTTTAAACCTTGCGTTATTTATGGAAGTTGATTATTAATTATTGGTTTGGTTTGGTATATTCGTGATGATTTATTTTGAGATATTTATTTGGCACTACATTGACTCCGGCACTAGGATAACCTAACAATTTTTATATATTTTAAATGTTTGGTTCGGTTATTTTATATTTTTGGAACGTATCGCGAGATTTTGGATATTTAGAATGAGCTAGGCTCGGGAGAGTCGTTTTACTTTAAATGAGTTTCGGGTTTGGTCCATGTATTCTACACCTAAGTTACTTAACCCACCTTACCACTAATATTATTCTTATTACTATTATTATTTTTTTTTATATAGAGTAACTACAAAAATCGTCCTTGTGAACCTGGACAAACAAACAAAACCAACACCATCATCATCTTCACCACTCTCTCTCTCTCTCTCTCTCTCTCTCTCTCTCTCTCTCTCTCTCTCTCTCTCTTTTGAAACACAACACCACCGCCACCTTAAAACACCATCACATCCGCCACTGCCCCCTCCTAAACAAAATAATACCACCATCATCACCACCTCGTTCCGATCTATCTTTTGACATAAATCACGCGCCCCAAAACATATTTTTACACCACGTACGAATCACCACAACCACTTAAATATCACCGTATTCATTTAATCTTGTTGGGTTTTTAAAGAAATCAAGTTTTGAAGCCGTTTGGAAGGTGAGTGGCCACGATATCCTTGTCGTGTGCCTCGATTCGTGCTCCAATCCATGTGTACACGGGTTGTTCTTGTTGGGTTTTAAGTTTTATAAATGGGAAATGAAGTTTTGTTAAGGATTTGTTGGTTTGGTATCCGGGTTGGGTCGATTTGGGGTCGATTTGTAGAAGGATTTGATATTTGGATGTTGGTTTGGTGGATTTGAGGCTCGGTTTGAGCATAGCCGAGACCCAAGGGGTCTCGGAGTCGTGTTATTGATGGCTCGTTAGCCATGTCGAGACCCAAGGGTCCCTCGTTGCTATCTTGTTGTTGTTGCTTTGGGTTAGGCCGACGACCCATGAGGTCCGTTTGGTTTGTTTTGGCTCAATTAGAGCAAGGCTGTGACCCTTTGGGGTCCGGTCGAATATTGTTGCTACGTGAGTTGATTATATGACCACTATGGTCCGTTTGGTTGGCTCGTATGGAGGAAGCCGAGACCCAAGAGGTCTCGAGTGATATCACGTTTCATGTAGGTTAATATTTGACCCGGGTTGGCTTGGTAAATCAACCCGTAAATGTGTTATGTTATTTGAGTACCGTTTATGTTTGTCGGATTATTGTTGTTGTCGAGTTTATTATTATTTTGATCATGGTACAATTGGACTTGTGATATTCATTATGGAGTTGTGTTGACGAAGTGGTATTGGGAACCGATTGTGAGACGGTTAACTAGATTGACGGAGATAGGTTAGTCGGGTGCCGTAGTCAAACCCTATTGTTGTAGCAAGTGATTTGGGATTGATTTGGAATTATGACTTGGTTATTTTATTTTTGGACTTGGACAATGAGCCGAGAGTGATGACTCGGACATGTGACCAACTCATATAACTCGATAAATAATTATAATCAAAGGTTAATAATAAAACTCGTAATAACATTATTGGTAATATAATCGTTTATATAAGTATATAGACGTGAAAAACGTGTATATATATATATATATATATATATATATATATATATATATATATATATATATATATATATATATATATATATATATATATATATATATATATATATATATGTATATGTATGTATATGCGTATATTAATAATAATACGATCACGAGTCAATATTATAATAACGTGACGATAATTATTGTACTATGTGAATAGTGTAATAAATGTCGGGAGCGTTATTATAAATAAATAACTATAAATGATGACGAAATCTAATACGTTGGATAAATAATAAATAAAATATGTCTTTTAATAAACAAGGAAAAACTATCGAGTTATACGGGGTTGTGGTTACTTGAGTCCAAGTGGACTTTATTTTATTATGTGAGTTTTGTGTTGTCACGGATATGTGACGATTAATATATCCATTTTCTATAACTACGTAACTTATTTAATCGACGGGTTAAATAGGGTCTATTTAGCTATATAAAATGAATATATTAATGGGCATCGTATCCTACGACGCCCTTAGGTTATGGTACGTGTATTGGAATAATGAATTACTAAATATCTCGTAGAGTTGGCTAAATTGACGAATTTGGCAAATTTGATGATATATATAGGGAAATTATTGGACTACGATACTTACCATATAATATTTTTTGTGCTATGTGATTTAGGTTTGGGTATAATCTTAGAGTGATATATTACGTAAAGAAATATGGGGGATTACCAAATCGACGGATTTGATAAACTTCGATGATTTATTTAAATAATATATTAGGCTAATATTAGACCTATAGATTGTTTTATTATTCTTTTCGTTGTGGCTTCTTGGTTTGAGTTGTGTCGACCCTCCACCCTTATGGATACCAAACGTCAAACTCCAAATTAATATGAGGATAATACGAGAAATGGATTTTTGGAAAGTAAAATGGAATACGTTCGGGATTGAGAATATTTGATCTTTGAGGAAATGATTTTGAACGCGTTTATATTGTTAGGAAGTGTCGAGTCTGTAGTTGCCGTTATTTGAGTTGCTTTACGTCTTTCATCTATCGATTTCTTTTGCTGATTGCTGGACTTGGGTAAAGGGTATTCCACCCGGTAAAATATATTACTCCAAAAAACATTTAAGTATAAAGGAATGTGGCTGAAGTACCATATTAACCGCAAGCAATCGCTTGACACAACCATTAAATCATTTATGACATGCCATAAATGACAACTAGCTTCAACCAATAAGACAACTAAACCAAAACCAGCATAAAATAATATAAATCATAAACTTTTATGCAAAATTTTTAATACAACCTAGTTAACACGAAAGTCTTGAATTCCAGCAGCATTTAATTGAGCAGGAGAGAGGCCAAAATCATCATCATCATCATCATAATTGTTTCCGTCACCCGTATCCGCTTTCTATTGCTCATAAAGAATCTGTTCCTTACCTCCACTACCAGAATACAACGTCCCAATGTGATCATCAAAAACTTCATCATCATCGCTGTCAGAAACTATCACATTGCCCACCTTAGAGAATGGGTTACCCCCACGAGTTGAAGAATCAACCTTTTTAAGAGGTTTGCCATCATCATCTACAAGAGTAACTTTCCTTTCAATAATTAGTTTTTCAATCTTTCCAATTTTCTCAACAATAGGAGTAGTACTCCCATTTCCACACTTAGAAACCTCTAAATCAGCCCCATCCTTAGGAGAAACACTTGTTGCACAAGGAATACCATAATCATCAGTATCGGTCATATCAAGAGCATCAAATGGGTTCGATGTAGCAATAACCTTCCCACTCGTACTTGCCTCATTAGTGATTTTCTCCTTAGTAGTAATCGGCTTCTTCGTGACAGGTCTCCAAAATTTTGGTTTAGGCTTATTAAGCTGAACAACCCCAATAGGCCGAGAAGGAGTAGCCACATTTTTTCCCTTACTCTTACGATTGTTGACCCCAATGAAACCATCATCCGCCTTATCCATAGTAGTAGAAGCTTCAGAAGCCTTTGCTGCCATATTAGTATTACTACGAATAGCCTCCTTAACACGATTTGGGCATTCAATTAAAGCATGTCCAAAAGTTTTACATTCACCACAATGAGGAGGTTTCCATTCATATTCAACATTAATAATTTCAGTAGTAAAATCATTACCTTCTTCATTTGGAATTGCCATTGTAACCTGGCTTTTTAGTTCTGAATCCGCACTTAATTCAACTAAAGCACGAGCAAAACTAATACGGCCCCAAGACTCGACACACATAGAGCTTGTAAAAGCATCTAACATAACAGGTTTCCCTACTTGCGTAGCAATCAAGCTCAAACCATCCTCAGAATAAGCAACCAAAGGCACCTTATGCATTTTGATCCAAACAGGTACCTTGTTTACCTCGTTCCTATTAAGGGATAAAGTGGGAGTCCATTTGTTAAGAATAATAGGTGAGTTACGTATAATCCAAGGACCTCGTTCCAAAACACGATCCACACTCTCCTTAGTAGAAAACTTAAAAAGAAACACACCATCACCATTCTTCATCAGCTTTTGCAAGCCAAATTTTCCCCATGTATTAGTAACATAATTCTGCACTAAAGGAAAAGCAATTGTCTTACCAAGAAAGTAACCAACAAGTGTGTTATCATACCGACTTAAAACCTTCTTCATAGCATCCATAGGCAACATTGTATCGTGATTATCCACACGATCCTCATTGACCAATGCTCTAAAATTCACTTTCGGAACCATACGAGTAGCATTAACGACATTAGCAAAAGAAGTAGGAGAATCTACCTTTGGAACAGATCCCGAACCCACATGCTCATTTGATTTAACACTACCATCATTAGTAGCCTTATCAGTCGTCAAAGTAGAAGTAACCTTTGGATTTGTATTACCCGTCCCAACACACGTCACATCAATATGTTGAGAAATAACACTCTCGACAGCAACCGTGTGCACAGGTTTAACATGCACATTCCCTTCCACAAGTGTAGACATATTAACATCACCATCATCAACTGTCCAATCGGTAATAATAGGCCCCATATTCATATTATTAACTACCTATTCAGTAATAGGAGTAGCAGCATCAGTTGACACATCATTACCCATTAAAACGTCTTCTATAACATTCGTGATAGAGTTTTGCTTCTCCTTTACACCCTTGCCACTCCCTCACCCTTTTGGACTAAGAAACCCTTTCTCCATGTCAGATCACACAAGCCACGCTAACAACCTTAATTAACGATCAATAATCATATAACATAACCATAATCTTCCAAAATTAATAATAATAGATTGAAGTTAAGCACCACGAAGCACCACAAACGATACAGGAAGTTGAGATTAATTTTAAAGTAACAGCCCTAGTATCAAAACCCAAATAATAAATAATAAACACACTAATACGCACTCGCATCAACCGAAGATAAAATAATGACAATAGTAGGATGGAGACCAAGATAAGAATCAATGATTGATAAATAAGATACGTCAGAGAGATTCTTCAAGTAATGTAATATAATATAACCCTTTGTCAATATAGAATTAAAAAGAATTGCTTAAAAAAAGATTCCTAACAATCGATTATAAAATTCAAATCTTCCAAGATTAGTCAGTTGGAATTTAAGAATCGATTTAGGGAGAAAAAGTTATCGCAATTCACAAGTCGCCAGAGAGAGTAGTTTGGTTGCTTGGATTATACGTAACTCACCTATTATTCTTATCAACCCTATAGGTTCACACTATAGCTCATGGTTCCATAGAACCTGTTTCAAGGGCTTGTCTGTCAGAACGTGTATCGGATGAGCCTGGAAATACCTTTTGAACCGACCGGACGATAATAGTCGGGAAAATGCCAGTTTTTCCTATGGAGGATATTAATTTTTTCATATTGAATATCTTGCTGAAGAAGTAGATTGGCTTTTGAACCTTGTCTCGTTTCACTAAGAGTATTGACCCGATCACTCCTCGGATGTTGCTAGGTACATAGTGAGAGTTTCACCTAGTACGGAGCCATCAGGGTAGGTAGTTCGTTTAGAAACGGATTGTTATGATATTCCTTATTCTTCACGTCTAATTGCTCAAATTATTATCTTACTCGTTTCGGATTCTTACTTCAAAAATTGTCGTTAATTCCAAAGTTGATTATAATAGATAAAGGTCCGTGCTTGTTCTCGGTCTTAATCTAGCTAGGTTGGATCGTATCAAAAGCACAAAATTATAGCCATTGGACGACGAATGCTTATTTTTGCTTTTTGACTATATTTAAGCAAAAAATTACATCGATTGGATAGTAAAATGGAAGTGATTCCTTAACTTGTAGTGGTAACAAAATGAATGAATCAATCTATGGCTTGGATGGGTAGGTAAATTTTAAGACTTGCGCGAAGCAACATCGAAATATATGATGACATATTATTATGGGAAGATAAAATTTATAACATGACAGGGTCTCATACAGGTTTGCATACATCAAGCGTGAGTAGCGAGAAGATGATTATAATTACCACCTTGTAACATTTCTCTCAATGGTTCAAACAATGGTTGGGGTAGGTTTTTCAAATCATACCAATCCCAACTTTCACACTTTTCGGGTTCGATATTTTGAGGTGTTTGGTTTGGGTCAGATAAACTTGCACGCATGTAAGTAACAACGGCATGCACATCAGAAAGGATATGGTTGGCTGTTGTTAAGACCTCTATATTGGTTATGTCTAGTCCAGTTTCTTCCTTCACTTCTCTTTTTATACCTTCCTCAAAGGTTTCACCTGAGAAATTCAAATTGGATCAAATTACAGCTCAACCTTAATTACAAAAGAAATCTGAAATTACAAAAATTTACATATACGCAAATAGTTAACAAAAAGATATGAGTACAACTTTTTACATTATACATTTAAGGGGCATAATACGATCTCTTATCCTTGTATTCATTCCATTTCATGATAAATGTCCCAAATTTTATTTTGTTTGGTTTGTCTCATAATAAGTACGTGTACAATGTTTCTCATCGATCTGAACGTTCAACTAAGCAAAATGTTTATAAAAGGTCAACAAACATTTTATTGGGGCAACCGTAATGATAAAGTGACACATCTTTGTGATGATTTTGTGGATTTTGTTTTGTGATTCTATCATTTCTCAAAAATATGAAGAAAAAAAACAATATAGGTAAACAGTGCTCTTCTAATTTTAAAATGTTATTTAGAGAATTTGAAAATAACACTTAATTGAATTATGAAGTAATCAATAATACAGGTTACATGTTTGCCTTATTAGGTTTACATAACTAACCGTATGGATATGAATGTATTTATGTGACATGATATATACCCGAAATGTTTATTTAAAGAAAACTGACCGTACTCAAGGTGCCCACCAGGGAGATTATAAGAGTTGCCGGCGACGAGCGCTAAGCGACGGCGTCCTAACAATATCTTGTTTTCTTTTACTATGAACACTGTAATCCCAACCTCCGGTGCCCGAGATGTTGCTCCATTATCCATATGTGATGCTCCCACTCTTTTTACTCTAGAATCCGAAGGAAACATGAGACAGCTTGTCTACGTGGAAAACAAGTTTCTTTGGTTAATTACAAGATCGTGCACAAAAAATTAATTGAATGTCACATTAGAAATATCTTTTAGTACAATAAAGAAATATGCAAATAATTTTGTGTGCACGATCTTGTATAAAGGTGAAACACGGGTATTGAAATATGCAAATAAATATATGAGACGTAGGCGTCAATTTTTTATATAAAACAATGTTTATAATATTGTTATGAAATTAACTTAACTTTTACATTAATTAAACTTTGTGTATGCACGAGATTATGAAGGGGCAGAGCCAGAACTTTATTGTCGATAGAAAAAAAAAATAATTTTTAGAAACTAAATTGGTTGGGTGGGGGGTGGGGGGTGGGGGAGGAGAGGGGCAAATTACAAATAATATATTTTCTAATATGAGTACATGTCTACATCTTAGCCACACATATTTGTATTTTTGTTCTCTTTCTAATTTATTTTATGTTTAAAAATAATATATTAGCTATAAAATAATAATTTATATTTTTATAATATATTTTCTCTTTCCTACATTAAATATAAATCTTAATTCAAATTCAAATCATAAATCCGTTTACAAACCAAACGGGCTCTAAATGAAAGGTTGTTTATGTATATTTGTAAAAGGTGAAGGCTTGTACTAGTACTTTACTTTAGATTAATTTATCACTTTTATGTGCTGCAATGCATATTATTCACTTGTAAGATATTTAAAATAAAAGTTTCAATATGCATTATTAATCCATTTTAAATATATTGTAATGTTCACTAAACAATACATAAATTGTCTTTAAGATTTGTCTGTGAGATTTGTCTCTTTCACTAAACAACACATGTTTGAGATTTGTCTGTAAAATCCTCTTTATGAGAATTGCTACATCCACATACAATTTACAAAAATAAATCCACACAAAGGAGGTGTCAACATGTGATTGGTTTGAAAAAAGAGAATAGGAAGAAAGTGTATCAAAATACACCAATCACATGTTGCCACCTCATTGTGTGGATTTGTTTTTGTAAATTGTATGTAGGTGTAGCAATCTTCTTTATATAATATATTTCCTCTTTTTTACATTAAATATAAATCTTAATCCAAATTCAAATTATAAACCCGTTTACAAACCAAATGGGCCCTAAATGAAAGGTTGTTTATGTATATTTGTAAAAGGTGAAGGCTTGTACTAGTACTTTAATTTAGATTAATTTATCACTTTTATGTGCTGCAATCTGCAAGCATATTATTCCCTTGTAAGATATTTAATATAAAAGTTTCAATATGCATTATTAATCCATTTTAAATATATTGTAATGTTCACTAAACAATACATAAATAAATTGTATGTGAGATTTAACTGTCATGCAAAATCCGTCACTAAAGACTAAACATGTAACAGAAATCCGTCCTTAGGTCCCTAAAGACTAAACATGTAACAAAAATCCGTCCTTAGGGACCAAACAAGTAACATGAATATACATAAATCATGCTTTAATATTGTGTCATTGCGAAAATCATCCATAATTTTATGTTTTTATGTGAAAATGGGAATTCACATAAATTGTACCAACCGTTTTGCGAACGTTACAAAATTTGTCCCTAGGGACCAAATATGTAATATGTTTTTTTACAGAAATGGTCCTTGTAGATTATCTAATCTTGCAGAAAGAATCCCCGAACTTTTTCTTTTTATGAAAATAAATTTTAACATAAATACTCTTTATGTTTTAGCTTAAATTATATAATTCATCCTTATAAACGATCTTTGTAATTAAAAATTAACATAAATTGTCCTTGATATTACGAAAATCATCCGTAATTTGAAAGGAAAAGTCGTTCAAAAACAAAAGTTAAGTTTTGACCTAAACAAGTTTAAATATAAAAACAAGAGTAATTTATTGTGCAAATGTTTAGAATACGTATCATACTTGCCACCATTTGCTCTTGTAGATAGCGAACAAATTTTTTTGCTTTTGTGATACTTTTATTTTAAATTCATCTTTTTTTATGGTATTTTGCGAATTTTTTTTTACATTTTTGTCCCTATTAGCTAATAGAATTTTTTTTTCTTTTCGAAAAGCAAAAATGTCACATAATATTTTAAAAATGATGAATTTGAAAGAAAAGTACCCACAAAAACATACAAGTAGGCTTGCTAATATGAAAAGTACAATCCATGCTTAATGCATAAATTACATATCCAATTGTATTCTACATTTTCTCTTTCCTAATTTTCACCGAACAGTTTTTCAAGTCCGCTAACTAAATTACTAAGTATACAAGTAGGCTTGCTAATTAGAAATAAGAATAATTTTTCTAAAACCAATTCATGTATTGCACATGCCAGTGGAAAGAGTCTAAGCTAACTTGTATGGCTTATTCAGTAATCTCAAGTTTCAACGATTAATAACACATTCAAGATGGGAGCCTCCATTTTATAACGTGGTGGTCGCGCGTACCCACTACATGATATATGGGCCGGTATACGTACTGTTTAAGTATTGCTACTGTCTAATGTTGCGGTAAGTAGTTTGGAAAAGTATTCTCGTATCCTTGAAACTGTAACTAATAAAGAACACACTGGATGGTAGATTGGTAGTGAAAATAATTTGCTAAACACTAGAGGGATAGTGGCAAAATTCTATTTTGTACCCAGTCAGGAGTGAAATCCTAACCAAATTCTGGTCAATTTGGGACGAGGGGCTGAGTGGGATACAAAAAAGAAGAGATGAGTTTCATGTACAATTTTAAACGACGATAAGTATTTTTTTTTTTATTTTTTTTTTTAACGGCGGGTTAGTTGTTAGATGTTAGTTGTTGGCTTGAGTTAGTGTCGCATCCTCGGGCAGAAATACCAACCGCGAGCCTCTCCTTAGGCGATAACCCCACTCCTAATCCCGATTCGCCTGATATCATTAGAGCTTGTAGTTCTCAAGTGAGGACTTCCCGGTCAGTCACCAAAATCGGTACTACTCTCACTTGAGCTCGCTTAACTACTTAAGCCTTTACCACTAGACCACAAGCCCCATGATTAAACGACAATAAGTATTACCAATAGTTTATGAAGATTTGCTAAAATAGAAATAACTAATGTGCATCCAGAAATTCCTCAAAACTTGATTCAATTCGAATACTCAAAAACAGAACTCGCAAACATAACTAACAGTGAAAGATATATAAGGATGTGAGAATTTACTTGAAAGATGGAACGAGTGAGAGAAAACGTTCGTTTTCTTCTTTCTTCAACAATCTTCATCGAGGACTTGACGGGTTTCATAACACAACGTTGTTGAGACGAATTGAGGAATTTGTAAACAGTTTGCGATGATATAATATTCTTCCCCGAAGTGAGACCTCGATCAATATCTGACGAGATACCATGAGTTCCTAAACTGACTGTCGCCATGCCGGTCAGTATAAGTCGATAGAAGCTTTAATTTGCTCGTGGATGTGTAGAACTTATAAAATTTTAAAACTCTGACTAGCCACATTTTATGCGACGCTCAATGGTTGTGCAGGTACACGTTAATGGACTTTCGCTGGTTCCGCCACCCAATTTAGAAATATTGTAGCGAACTTTAATAGGTATAGGATAAGTAGGAGTGACTATTTAATACAACGAAAATATAGAGTAATAGTCAAATCGACAATGTAAAAGTTGAGAAAGAATGATCGTTCCCTTTTAATTTTTTGGGTTTATAATTTTCAACTTTTAACTTAACTATTTTTATTTATATTACATATAATACTTGATAAAATATATACGAATAAATTGAGTTTTAAATGAATTTTCATTGTTATAATTTTTATCAAGTATTGTATATCACAAACAAATATATTTATAGTTAAAGTTAAGAAAGAAAGACAAAAAAAATCAAAGTGAGACAATAATTTTAATACGGGGAGAAGTAAAAAAAATTATATTTATGGAGAAAAATTCAACCAAGGACTATTATTTTCTTGTATAATGAGAGACAAATGATAAATATCAGCCAGTCATTTTGAAAAAGAGAAAGAAAAAAAATATTAATTAATTCTTTTAGTTAAAACTCACCTCCATTTTTTTCTTTCGAAATTACATATCCAAAAATCGTAAACCGTTAACTTACATAAATTACATCAACGTGAGTTCGTGACGAGCATTTAATTATCTTTCAATAGATGACATTTTCATATACTTTCGACAAATTTTTATTTTTGTTTTTTCTTAGTATTTTTTGATTTTTTATCGGTATAGTATTTATCTTGATATATGGCATGTGATATAAGACTAATTGTAAGTTCGAACACTCAAATTCCGTGAATATGTATAAATATTTGTGTAGAACTTAAAATAATTTGTCGTTTTTAACATTAAAAAAATACACATCCATGGTTATTCAATCATATATAGCACATAATTTTTGAACTTACAAATCAATACAGTTTATTCATGCATGTTGGAGAAGAAGTTTATTATTATTATTATTATTATTATTATTATTATTATTATTAATCATCACTTTATTATTATTATTATTATTATTATTATTATTATTATTATTATTATTATTATTATTATTATTTAATTTTTTGGTTAAACTTAATTGATGTGTCACATATGATATAACACTAATCTATAAATTCGAATATTAAAAATTATGTGGTAAAATGAGCATAATTTGTATAGAACTCCAAAAGAGTTACACATTTTTTTTTGGCATTAGAAAATATGCATCCTTAGCTTTCTAAACATATATCACATATCATATCTGAACCTCTAAATCAATACTGTTTATTATAAAAGTTTGAAAAAAAAAAAAAAAAAAAAAAAAAAAAAACAAATGATATTCAAATTCGCTTGATATATTTCATGTGATATACATTAATCTGTAAGTTCAAACAATCAACATTTTGTCATAAAATAGGCATAAATATTTGTCCACAACTTCAAAAGAATCATTGTTTTGTGTAATGAAAAATAATACTTATGTCCCTTTTATGGCAACATGTCTATTCTTCAAATCTACAAATTAGTGTTATATCACATTTGAATATTAAAAAAAAGATTCATATATTTTCTCCAACTTCTATGAATAAACTGTATTAATTTGGATGTTCAAAAATTATGTGAGGTGTATTGTTGGAAAGCTAATAATTTGTATTTTTAAATGCAAAAAATGGCGAATCATTTGTAGTTTTACACAAATACTTATGGGCATTACACGATCAGTATGTTAGATGTTCGAACTTACAGATTGATATTATATCATATCTGATATATCATGCAAACTACTGTACCCCCCCCCCCCCCCCCCCCCCCCGCAACTATTATATCATTTGTTTTTTCTTAGTATTTTTTGATTTTTTTTATTGGTATTGTATTTAGCTTGATGCCTTGATATATCACATGTGATATAAGACTAATGTATAAACTCGAACACTCAATTTGTCGTGAATATGTATAAATATTTGTGTAGAACTTCAAATAATTTATCGTTTTTAACATTAAAAAAGTACATATCTTTAACTTTTCAATCATATACCACTTAATTTTTTAACTTACAAATCAATACAATTTATTCATACAAGTTGGAGAAAATAGAAGTTTTTTTTTTCCTTCTCTTTAAGTCAAACCTGTTTGATGTGTCACATGTGATATGACACTAATCTGTATGTTCGAATACTAAAAATGATGTGGTAAAATGAGCATAATTTTTATAGAAAAACAAAAGTTTTTTTTTTTTTTTTTTTTTTTTTTTTTTTTTTTTTGCATTAAAAAATATACATCATTAACTTTCCAAACATACATCACATATAATATTTGAATCTCTAAATCAATACGGTTTCTTTATAAAAGTTCGAGAAATTAGGAAAAAAAATGATATTTAAACTCGCTTGATGTATTTCATGTGATATACATTAATCTGTAAGTTCAAACAATTAACGTGCTTTCATAAAATAGGCATAAGTATTTGTATACACCTTCAAAAGATTCACTATTTTGTGTAATGAAAAATAATACTTATATACCTTTGACGGCAACATGTCTATTCTTCGAATCTATAAATTAGTGTTATATCACATTTGATATATCAAATGAGTTTGAATATTGAAAAAGAAAAAAACGATTCATATATTTTCTCCAACTTCTATGAATAAACTGTATTGATTTGGAAGTTTAAAAATTATGTGCGATTTATGGTTGAAAAGCTAATAATTCTTATTTTTAAACGCAAAAAATGACGAATCATTTGTAGTTTTACACAAATACTTATGGCCATTATACGATCAACATGTTAAGTGTTCGAACTTACAGATTAATATTATATCATATGTCATATGTCATGCAAACTACTGTACCCCCCCCCCCCCCCCCCACACAACAAATAAAAAAACAAAATAAAATTTTGTCGAAAATATATGAAAATTACCTCTATTGAAAGATAATTAAATGTTTATTGTAATTATACAATTTGTTTTGCCTAACGATTAACGTTTTTAAGATATAATATTTTCTAAAAAAAGAATTGTGGAAGTGGATTTTAATTTTTTTTTATTATTAAAAAATTATTAATGAGCGGAAGTGGTTGTTTTATTTTAGTTTAAAATGAGTGGCTAAAATTAATATTTCAATATTTATGATTTTTATAATCTCTAAAATAATTGACCTCTATATTTATGTTTTCCTTATATAAGATTACGGCTTAAAAGAATTATTCATTGTATTTGAACATACTTTTTTTTAAACTATTTTTCAGCTAATAATTTGAAATGTACAAATTTAAAGAAACAAGAATATAAGATAGATATTATGTTACTCGTTCTTCAGAGCACAAGAAATTATTAGACAAAAATACACCGTTGGTCCCTAAATTTTCCACGAAACATCACAGGGCACCTTAACTTTTAAAAAACGTCACCAGGCGTCCAAACCTTGTGATTTTGAGGCTGAATGCGTCCCTCCACCATTATTTGTTGTTTTATTTTGTTTCTAGTGAAGGGCATAACGGTCATTTCATATATTTGAATTATTACTCATATAGTTCTCTTAGCTTCTGGAGATGCACGTGACTGGTTGTGTGTTGTTGGATTGTTCAATGCTTGTTCCTATTATGGTAAGAGACCACCATTCAGTTTTATATCATTGTAGCGGATACAGTTTATATTTCATAAGAGCACCCAATATATATCATAATGTTTCTGCATAGCTTGCTTAGATTGCGGTTGAAGTGGGCTACTAGAGGAAATAGGTACATAATAGGCAATTGGTTCTAGGGAAGAATGGGAATAGGATTCGTTGTTGCAGCACCATATCTGTTTGTTTTTAGTATAGACCTAGGGGATGTGGTTTTCTCAGTAGAGAGTAGAAAGTGGATGATTGACAAGACTGAGAAGAAGAAAGAGAAGTGTCTAGCTGATCGAAAACCTTGGACTGAAAGGGCTGTGGAGGAAAATGTGGTTATTCATCCGGTCGTGTATTAGGTATTAGGACACCTGGTCATGCCTGCCCTGCATTGTCTTGTCATTATAGGAATATGACGGAGGAGGGGCATTGAATGTAATGCGGGCTTGCGTATGTATATATAGCTTTTAATGGCACTATGTTTTTGATGATCTGCTTTTGTTAAAAGCTAGATGCCTACGGAGACGTGGTTTCTCATCTCAATTGTAAGTTGATGTTATGGTTTGTATATGAATTCCTGCTGGCACTCATTAGTCATCATATTGCGCATCAAGGAAGTTAATGAAATATTCTGCAAATGCTCAATGGGAATGCCTGGTTGCTACGTGTTGTAAGATTACACCAAAGCTAAACAATTTTGTTGCCAACGATTCTATAACCAACATTGATGATCAGCCCTCTTGTGTCAAGGAACTCAGTATCTGTGAGAACAGAGAAGTTTTGGCAAAGAAGTTGAGTGATATCATCGAAAGGAAATTTAAATGTTGAGATAATGGAATTTGCATTCTGACATTGATATATTGGTGGTAATTGGCGCATTTTAAAATAATATAAATAATGCTTAGTTTGGTCGTTAAAAGTGGTACTATAGCTTTCTTGATCATCACCATATAGGTTCGTGATTATGAGTTCTATACTTCTATACACCTTTGGGTTTTCCCTTGCAGTTCTCGGCACGTAAATACTAGTTATCCTCATCTATAGTAGTATATAACGTATTCTTGATGAATATGAAGATGCCAGCCTTTTGTTAAGTGACTGGTACTGAGAACTTACTTTACCAGTTTGCAATTGGAGAAAATGAGTAGTTGTGATCATCGAATCCATATTCCTGATAGTGTTAGTGTTTATTATCTTCGTTTTGTGACGTCTTAGACATCAAGAGAGGGTTTGAAACACATTTTCTGGTCACTTTTGAGACAATTAACTGTTATTTTGAGAAATGAAGTCCAGTAGCATACAAAACGCCAACAAGGAATGTTAAGGTATGATGGCCTATGTGCCTCGTTTGTCATGTACTGATCGTTATTAATCTCATGTTCTATGGAATGATGGCAATGCTGGGATTAGGGTTGTTAAGCTTTATGATGAGTGTGCTATGTTGTTGGATGTTTCGTTGCATCATTGGATCTTGCTGCTATTTTTTCATGTTCTATTTACTGGTGATTCATTTTGATGTAGCTATGGATCTGCTCGATATTGGAAGTTAAGTTTGAGGGTAACTTGTTCAAAAACCCTAATTCGTTTTACTTTCACAAGATTAGGTGCTGATTCTGCCTTGATTCACATACGTACCTACATATTCTTCTTTTCTAAGGCGTTTTTGGGGCTGTTCTATGAAGATAATGCATCCCTAATTATTAGGGTTTCGTTTATTTCTGGTCTTGTGATCATTTTTGTGGTTATTGGATGTTAGGGTTGATAAACCCTAGTTGTGTCTATGGCAGGTTGTTCATATCGACTTGCATGGTGTGTTGTATCATGTCATATTGTGATGATGATGTGAATCTGTATGGCATGATGATGTGGGCGTTACCGATCATCTTTCTTGGACATAATTCAGATCATGAGGTCCTTGAGGGTTGGTTAATTGGAAGTTAGAGCTCTATGACGTCTTTTGAAGAATCAAGTGTTTCTACTTGAAGCGGTTAACTTGTTATGTTTATTAAGCGTCGTAGTTTTATGTTCTATTATTTGTTATAAGTGTGGTTTGTCACTCTTATATACTGGTTACTGGTAAGTTATAAGAATGTATTGTCATTCTTATATTTGTGTCTGTAAGTGTCCTAAGGGACTGTGGCGAGGGACATCACCCTCGTCCTTTGTACTTCAACGTTTTTTGGATAATATATTTTACCAGGGTGAATTAACCCTTTTACCCAAAAAAAAGGTATGATGGCCTGCTACAAAATTAAGTTCCTCAATTTAAGTCTAATATCTTAGGTTTCATAAGCCTTTTTGTAGATCCTCACTTTTTATATACGTCTCTAATTGAATCTCTTATATTTTCATATCACCATCATCACACGACCATTGGCGTATACATCATCAAGGACCATGATGTTATGAGAAGCAATGTCATCTGATGAAGGGGTTTGCATCAGATGATCATAACCCAAAATGGGTAGTTTACACACTTAACAGAAGCTCAGAATGCATCATCTATATATACATATATTTATTTTTTATGACGCTTTTGAAGCTAAGTGACAGTACCCTGTACCTTTTGATGATTTTTTGGGTGTTACTTGATTTATGTTCATATGTCAACATGATAAGAGAATTATATGAGTAATAATCAAAATATATGAAATGACCATTATGCCATTCACTAAAAACAAAACAAAACAGCAAAAAATGGCGGACGCATTCAGCCTCAAAATCACAAGGTTTGGACGCCTGGCGACGTTTTTTAAAAGTTAAGATGCCCTGTGATGTTTCGTGGAAAGTTTAGGGACCAACGGTGTATTTTTGTCAAATTA
The DNA here is from genome assembly GCA_030686995.1 of Artemisia argyi. Taxonomy (NCBI): domain Eukaryota; kingdom Viridiplantae; phylum Streptophyta; class Magnoliopsida; order Asterales; family Asteraceae; genus Artemisia; species Artemisia argyi. Next base: position 21,943 of record JARVZY010006135.1, read on the forward strand.
TTATTATTATTATTATTATTATATTTTTGAACATCAAGAAATTAAATTCACTTTGCTAAAAACGAAGAATTCATACACAACTAATTTGTTGTTTTATTGCTAGGACGACTTAATTAAGCTTACTATTAATACATAATAAGTCGCTATAGCCAGCAAACTGATTATTTCCTTAAGGCTAAGTGCAGTAAGGAAAATTTGTATCGGTCGACTAATTGGTGAATCGGACGTCCTTGTTGTAGTATGTAGGTCGTATGTAGGTCGCGAAGGAAATCGATCGTGTTCTCGACCGATTGAAGAACATGCATATGGACAAAATCTATTTTGTTAAAAAAAATAAAAATTAATATTTAAACCTTTTACTCTATAAATAACTTATTTATCTTATCATTTTATACACAATTTATATACACATTCATCAATTTTTTAAATGTCTTTTTCGCTTCCACACACCTTCAATGAAATATATCTAAGCTATGGTCCAGAAATCGACGAGGATAAAGCTCGTCAGCAAGTCCGTATGAACTTAGCCGTAGAATCTGAGGAAAGTGTACGCTAAATATAGTGACATTCCACAAGAGAAACGTGCTATGATCGACACTTATTTGATTACGAGATGCATAATGCTTTGTTTTGAAAGGCGGGAAAATTAGAACAATAAACTAATTGTAAATTTATTTGGATGCACGTAAAAAGTAAATAAGAGTGTTTGTCTTTTTGTATTGTTTTTAAATTTTGTATCATAATGTCTATTTTTATTAAATAAATGAAAATTTATTTTCGAATACGAAGAACCAAAGTAGAATACGAACTTTTATTCAACTTTTAGATTAATCTGATTCGGATTCAGAATGATTCCCAAATTCCGACCTGAATAACTAATCATGAGCTTGTTCTTCCCTAATTCTCTCCTGTCACTCTTTTTCAGCCCTTGCTTCTTCTTCTAATGTTTCTCTTAGTGCCTCTTCATCCATAATAAGTTGTTGTTCTTGTTCCTTCGTAAGAAATTCATCGGCATTTTCATAACTTTTATTTTCATATTCATCACTTATCTCATGTTCATGCATCAACTGATTCCTCTACTGTTGTTGTGATGATGAACCGTAGTCGGGGTTTGAAGGGGGAGTATTTCTTAAATTAAATGTTTTTTTTGGGTGTCGAGAGATTGTTTCTGGGAGTGTTTTTTTTAGACATTTTTGTATAAAATGGTGAAAGAGTGTTGTGAGTTGGTGTTTAAAAATTGGTAGATTTAATAGGTATGTATAAGTAAAAAAAATTTTGAAAGAAAATAATAAAATAAAATGAAGGTCGCCGCTGCTGCTGCAAAAAGACGATTGTATGTTGTCGAAAATAAAAAGCTAATGTGACAGACGAAATGAAGGTTGCTCATTATCACTCTTGTGCTTAGTACCACAAGTCACACTCACCCACTCACCACAAAATAGCTGACAAACTCCTTATTTCAATTTTTTTTTTTTTTTTTTTTTTTTTTTTTTTTTTTTTTTTGTTAAAAGGCAATTTATTTCAAACCCAAACTAACCACATACAAACAACGGCATACGCTATAACACAAGTGATCAAATACAGGGGACCCAAGGAAAAAAAATACACGAACTTTGACTAAAGAAAAAAGTAACCTAAAAAATACAAAACTACTACAGTATGATACAATAGCGATACCCAGCTAGACATATATAACCATGTATATATATCCCAACTGAAAATTATGCCATGACACCACCGTCACCAAAGCTAGCCGGCCCCACGAACAAAGAAGCTAAAATCCAAGAGAAAATTACTGCAGTACTCTTGCCATACCATGTGTGTCTTAATCTACTCATATTTTTTGTGTTTCTCAATTTTACCCTAACATGTCAAGTTTTTTTTTTACGCGACATGTTAAAGACGTATGTGGCATTCATATATTGTTTCTGGACTCCCAAAAAAAAAAAACAAAAACAAAAACAAAAACAAAAAACAAAAAAAAAAACAAAAAACGTCGCGTAGAAATATAAACTATGTACACGACATGTACCAATACCAATTGAAAAGCTAGTGTGCAAGTTAAAAAATTAAAAACTTACAAAAAACACCCTTTAACTTTTCGATAATTACAACTTTTTTATATAACAAACTTTATTTGTCAAATATTTAGCAAATATATATCAAATTTGTTAATGAAAAAATTATCGTTATGAAGAGCTCTGAATTACGAACAAAACGAGCCCAATATTGATATGCTTTTAACATACGTACGATTTTATAAAATTTCAAAATACCGTTTATAGGTTTACAAAATTATACCATTTTTAATTTATGAATATTTACGTTTATATTTCCCAACGATATTCATATTTTATATGTACGTCTTTGTCCCTTGTGGTTTAAGCGTATGTTTTAAAAGTTTATAAAATCGTACGATTCTATAAAATATGAATATCGTACAATTCTATGAAATAGAATATCGTACGATTTTATAAACTTTTAAAACATACGCTTAAACCACAAGGGACAAAGACGTATAATTCTATGAAATATGAATATCGTTGGGAAATATAAACATAAATATTCATAAATTAAAAACGGTATAATTTTCTAAACCTATAAACGGTATTTTGAAATTTTATAAAATCGTACATATGTCAAAAGCATATCAATATTGGGCTCGTTTTGTTCGTAATTCAGAGCTCTTCGTAACGATATTTTTTTTCATTAACAAATTTGATATATATTTGCTAAATATTTGACAAATAAAGTTTGTTATATAAAAAAATTATAATTATCGAAAAGTTAAAGGGTGTTTTTTGTAAGTTTTTAATTTTTTAACTTGCACACTAGCTTTTCAATTGGTATTGGTACATGTCGTGTATATAGTTTATATTTCTACGCGACATTTTTCTTTTTTTTTTCTTCGGAGTCCAGAAACAATATATGAATGCCACGTACGTCTTTAACATGTCGCGTAAAAAAAAAACTTGACATGTTGAGGTAGAATTGAGAAACACAAAAAGTATGGGTAGATTAGACACACATCAGTAATTTTCTCAAAATCCAATCACACAATTGTTGCACCAGGTAGTGACTGAAGACAGGTACATACTGCAGATAGAAATTTGACCAAACTGTGGACACAATCTTATTTCCATATTAATACATAATAAGTCACAATAGATACTAAGCCCCATATATTACGCCACAAATCACAATTATAACATAAGAGGATCCAATATAAAATCAGTCACAATAATTAATTGGGAGCTGTATCTGCGGTGCAAAGAAATTACATTCATTGAAAGTGAACAGGGAAGGGATTGAAGCCATCTCCCAACATTTCTCTCAGAGGACCAAACATTGGTTCGGGCAGGTTTTTCAAGTTATGCCACTCCCAACCTTCACACTTATCGGGTTCAAAGTTTTGAGGTGTTTGATTCGGGTCTGATAAATTTGCACTCACGTATATAACTCGAAGATGCAGTGCATCCGATATGACGTTGTTTGTTGTTGTTAACAATTCTATATTGTTGATATCTAGTCCCGTTTCTTCCTTTACCTCTCTTTTTGCACATTCCTCAAAGCTTTCACCTGACATTCGATTTGAAACAAGTTGAAAATTGAAAATATTTATTGGGATTCAATAATAACTAGAACGCACGGGTACCGTGTGTTTATATTTTGCGTTATTTGGTTACACGTATAGTTTTTTTTCATGCTTTATAAGTAGAGATGGTTAAGCCAAGTAATTTTAGTTTGAACAACCAACCGCTTTCTAACAAACTTTCTAACTAACTTCCTTCCTAACAAATTAATTTTGAAATCTTTCCATAATAAGCAAGAAAAAAGTCTGAATTTTTAACCTTTCTAATTATAAAATAGTCTCAAATGCATTATAATGTAGTATAGATATAGATAAACATTGGATCTTTTAGGAACGAGCATCTTTTCTGAAAATAAATAAAAATACAATTTGAGTATACGTTTTATTACATCAAGTAAAGCGAATTAAGAAAGAAGATAGATTTAAGATGACCAAGCAAGAATTCATCCCATAATATCGATCAAGTCTCTACAAGTTATGAGAAATATGCGTAGGAAATAAGAGAAAAAGCTGATTATTAATATAAAAGTATAAAAGTTAAAGAACTAAATAAAACTGTCTTTTTGATGGTCTTTGTTTGTAACCTTGTTGGTTACTTAAACAGGACACAACAGAGAAGATTAAGATAACAAATTAGTATATATCAAAGTGATATAGTTTGATAGGGGGTTAGATGATAACTAACCACACTCAAGGTGGCCTCCAGGAAGCGCGTAGGAGTTGGATGCAATGGAGAGGGAGCGACGACGCCCAAACAGTACCTTATCATCGTTTAATATGAATACCGCAACCCCAATTTCATGGACCGGTGACATTGCTTCATTTTCAATATCCGATGCTTCAACTGTGTCACCTTTGAATTCTGAAGAGGACATGAAGCGTGCCTGTAAGTATGGAAAGAAGTTTCTGGTTAATGCCTTTACATTTAGGCCCATTACAAACTTGAACAGCCTTGGGTATATATGGTGGCGTAAGCAGAATTTTATCAAAGGGCATACAAATTTTTAAAACACGGCAAAGGGTGTGCACTTCGTGTGTTTTTATAATAGAACATACATTTTACACTACCGGGAGTGCTCAAAGGATAAGCACGTGCATACCCTCTGCATTAAGCATGTCCGCCCTGTTGGGTAAGGAAGGTTAAAATGAAATGCTTAATCTCTTTGCATTTTATGTAATTCAAAAATGCTAAATTATGATATCATAACAGTAGCTATAAATAAAATGAGTCAAATATGGCCGTTTAAAAAAATAAATAAAAAAATAAACAGAAAATAAAAAAGGACAAATATGTATAGTATGAATAACTATGAAATCAGTGAAACAATATAAGAAGGCTAGCTGGTGGGTGGTGTATATACTTGAACGACGGGAACATTGATGACGCGAACCGATGAATTCTTAAACAAAGAACTCCTAACATGTTGAGGCGAACGCGGGAGTTTATTAACTCTTTGTGTTGTTCCATTGAGGTTCTTCCACAAAGGGGTACGGCAGCCGTCGTGTAACGATATTGCACGAATAAGTGTTGACATTGTGAACAAGTCAAAGGAATATATTGATTTAGATTTGTGATCAGGAGTAGGAACACTGACTGCCGGATCAATTCTTATGCATGCGGTGCGACTGTATAAGGCTTAACGGATGTGTTCTCAAACTAGACTTTACAAAATAGTATGTGTGGGAAGCATGTAAATATGTTGTAATGCCAAGAAAGCAAGTGACTAGAATATTCGTTATGACTTTACGATTTAATCAAACAAATAAACTAGCACATTCTTAACACT
>JARVZY010006136.1:5000-15000 GCA_030686995.1 Artemisia argyi
AACTAACCCTTTCTTTTTCTTTTCTAGGGAAGATATTAATCGCAGAGACAATGGAATTTCCAGAATAATTGAAGAAACCTCTGACATTACTTGCGAATAAAAATTATTGTTGTGCCCCAATTGTTTAGAATCATTAACAGAAAGAATAAAATGATTCTGTTGATACATTCGAATGATTAAACGTTTCACAATTAGTAAGCTGAATTTATTGTCATAACCTACATTTTCCAACAAAATAGATCTATTTAAACCATGATCATGAGCAAGTACATAAATATACTCCTGAAAGATAAGTGGATATAAGAAAGAGTGTTGTTGAGATCTATCTAGCCCTAAATAGCTTTGGAATTTCTCCATTTGAAATTCTATTTAAATGAAAGGTAGAGGATTTTTGGGATTATAAATGATACATAGTGCGATACAGTCAAAACAAGGTATTATAGTACAAACCAAATAGATACCTCGGATACAGATAAACTTATCAACGGATTCTCTATCCTCTCTTTTTCCATTTAAATTTAAGTATTTATGTTCGTTTTCATTATAGGATAACAAGATGATTAGAAATCCTTTACTTTTTTCAACCTAATCGCTCTTTTGATTTTGGAAATTTTTTATCAATATACTGTTTCTTATACACATACGTTTCCATTATGAAATGGAGAATGATAATATTTAGGATTCATTAAAAAATCAGGAATACATTCCTGGGAGAAAGCCTTCCCGTATTGGGCACTAATATTTTTTTAACGTCTAATTAGATCGGGTAATCGTTCAAATTAAGAACGGAAGCTCGTTGCTTTTTCTTTCCCTAAAAAAAAATGAAATGAATTGAAGCTTTGGGGCCCTATCCATTTATTAATTCGACCCAACTTGAAATTGACTTTAGTTTCCTACCTTTCAATAAATTAAAGAAGGCTTTGTACCGAGCCGGAAAGAATAAAATATTCTCAAAACTCTTAATTGATACGACATGCTATTTTTTCCATTCATTCCCTTTCAGGATCAGTCGTGGTCTTCCAAACTTTACCGATGGTATGGACGAATCCCTCGCTTCATCTAAATGTGTAAAAGATCCTAGCCGCACTTAAAAGCCGAGTACTCTACCGTTGAGTTAGCAACCCAAATAGAAAAAGGGGTATGTAGATACAATCAGAATAAAAAAAAATTATTAAATCAAAGCATTAATCTACGAAATAAAAAATAGAAAAAAATTTCTAATCTATTTGGAACATAAAAATGACTAAATTAGATGAAAAAAAATTCCCGATCAAAATAAATAAAGAAATGTAAAAAATGCTAGACCATCCCCTATTTCTATGTTATACACTTTTTCAATCAAAAATCCGGGTATCAAATCCAACGAACCCATCATTTGAATCAACAGGTAAAAAAGAAAACCTATGGGACGGAAATAAATAGAACTGCTTATCACGATGAATTATATTTGTTCGATACAATGTTGTCAATATAAACGTTAAGAAAGGAATACGATGGAAAAAAAAAACAAGAACTTAAATTGAAAGAATAGTAAAAAAGGGACTTGTGTTGGATTGGCACTGCATATACATATATACTAAAAATTTTAGTTTAGATGGAGAATAAACAAAGAAGAAGTAGAAAAAGTATTTATGCAATCAAGAGTGTATTGAATCCATATAGAATAAAGAACTTCGATTCCTTGTTTCTTACTTGATATTAGAGGTCGAATGAAAACCATCCAATTGCAGGTAATGCCAAAATAGTTCTATTTTGTGAGGATGAATCAAATAAGGGTTTCCTTAGAAAAGGATTCTATCAAAAAAGATTCTATCAAAAAGGATTCTATAAAAACAATGATAACTAGATACGAATAGAAGAAGAAAAGAAGGAAATAAAAAAACATAGTATAGAAAAGATATCCAAAATGATATAGAAATCATTATCCTACCCTTATTTTTTATTTCCTTAATTTAATTGAATTTCATTTGATTAGGGCAAAACCTCTGCCTTTTTTAAAATATCCTGAACAGTTCCTGTAGGTTGAGCACCTTTTTCAAGGAAATAGAGAATAGCGGGAACGTTTAAATAAGTTTGATTCTTGATCGGATCATAAAAACCCACTTTCTGAAGATCTCTTCCTTCTCTTCGGGATCGAACATCAATTGCAACGATTCGATAGACGGCTCATCGGGATAGATGTAGATGAAAAAGAACCCCCCCCCCCTAGAACCGTATAGGAAGTTTTCTCCTCGTACGGCTCGAGAAAAAATGATGTTTTGTCTATGGATAAAATTAGAATTAGAATAAATAGAAAATCTGTAAAATGAATTATTCTATAATATAATTTCAAATTTCAATTTAACTCATAGTCATTTTTATTTAGCTGCGTTGCTGAAAAAAAATCATTTGTACTCATAACTCAAGTTCAATAATATAATAATAATAATTCTCAAATATATTAAAGATTTTTAAGATATTTTTTTATTGAGTGGTCTTTAACCCACCGTTTTTGTCTCGTTTAAAATTTATTTGGATTCTTTATTCGGATCCGTGAGACAATTGAAGTGGTGTTTCCTTGTTCTGGGATCCTTTATTTTTGTTTTAAATCATTGGGTTTAGACATTACTTCGGTGCTTCTTAATCCTTTCAAAATGGTAGCAACATACCCCTTTTGGGATTTCTTTCTATCAAAGAATCATACCGAGGTTGATTCATGCGCGATACACTGTCGATCGAAAAAGTTTTAGCCGTTCCAACAATTTTGAAAATTTGTTGGAATGGAATCCTTTCGATTTCTATATCGAAGATATACTTACGAAGTTGTTCCAATTTATTAATTGGCATTAACCCTAGATCGTTGCCCCTGAGAAATTAATAAATACTTTCTACTCGAGCTCCATCATGAACTATTTACATTAGAACCCAATAAAAAAAGAAGGGTTCTAGTAGAATAGAACAAACGACGTCGAGCCAAGAGCACCTTCATTCCTATATAAAATGGTGGATGTAACAATAAGAATCCACACCGGATCATGTCCTTCAAGTCGCACGTTGCTTTCTACCACATCGTTTTAAACGAAGTTTTACCATAACATTCCTCTAATTTGGAACCAGTATGGAATTGATTCAATTATGGAATCATGAATAGTCATTGGTTCAGTCGGTACAGAGACATAGTTATTTATATTTAATAGAGAATATCTACACAGATAATAAAGATTTTTCTGAATAAATTTTAGCAAAATGCCGTCTTTTTTTGTCTGAATATAACATTTTTCTATAAATCTCTATCTCAAAAAAATATCTAACAGAAATATTAAGAAATCCAAATATAGAAATAACATAACTAACAGAAATCGCACAAATAAAATAAATAAATAAATTCTATTTGACTCTGCCTCTTCAAGTGACTCAATAAGATAGACTGACCATTTTCAACTTCCCAACCTAGAAGGAATCATTACAAATCTTGATAGTTGAAAAAGTTTTCTACTTCTACATCATTCTTTGAGTCAAGTTTTACTCCTTTTTATTATCATAAAAAAGCAAGATCTCTCTTTCTTTTCAAATGGAATTGTCAATGATGCAAAGCAAATAAGCTAAATAGATCGAACAATAAAAAGAAATATCATTGTTAAATATTTAAATTTTCATATTTTAGGGATGCAATTTAGTTTTCACAAAAATGGAAACACTATTGTCACTGAAATAGGATAACCATACATACCTATAGGCTAAGCACTTCCTCGTTTTATATGTATTTTCATATTTTTTTAACCTGAGGTTAAGTAATCTTTTTCCAACTGTGATCTATGCCCCATTTTCTATGGGTCACAAAAGGGTTCAGTTACTTTTGCATGTCATTTGAACTCGATTTAGTTTGGTTTGTGAAAAAGTCAGATATGATTCCGCGAAGAATAAAAAAAGTCTATCCAAACCTTGAAACAGAACCTTGTTGAACAAAAAAGAAGTATTAGAATACAATGGATATGCTCTGGGACGGAAGGATTCGAACCTCCGAATAGCGGGACCAAAACCCGTTGCCTTACCGCTTGGCTACGCCCCATTTCTATTTTTATTGGATACTTATACTATTAAAGAATAATATTGGTATTAAGTGTTCGTCAATTCCAGTCCAACTATAGAAAATCTTTATTCTTTATAGAATCTATTATAGATTCGTGCTAGGATTTTGGCATGTGTATCTCTAGAATTAATTCAATGGAATTTATTGATCATTACATATAATTCAATTAAGATATTGTATGAAAGTATGATTTCTTCTATTCTCCTTTGAGAATCGGAGGATTTTTGATTGAGCGGAAAAAGAAGGATTTTTTGTCTACCTTACTTTACTTCATTTTTCCTTATATCAATAACTCAATCAAAATGCAATTATCTCGACGAAAAAAATGTCTGTTATGCTTAATATCTTTAGTTTGATCTGTCTTAATTCTGCCCTTTATCCGAGTAGTCTTTTCTTGGCCAAATTGCCCGAAGCCTATGCTTTTTTGAATCCAATCGTAGATGTTATGCCAGTCATACCCCTGTTCTTTTTTCTTTTAGCCTTTGTTTGGCAAGCTGCTGTAAGTTTTCGATAAGATCTTTAATACTATCCTAGAAAATTCATATTTATTCGAGAAAAATTATAACAATTGATAAGATCAAATAAGTCTGACAGTATGAACCTTCGATTCAAACATTGAAATTCTCGGATAGCCACGAGACGCCCTATTTCCTGATTTTAATCCTTTTTACGGCGAAATACCTTATTAGCTTCGGGTCCCTTACAATATCTAATTTGGGTATGAAAGTGATTTGTGGTAATCAAAGACTCTGATTACAAATTTCAACTTCATTTGAATTTCTGAACATTCTTTTCTATTTCTAGAATTCTTTTCTTGGTGTCAAAATAGGATATGTGATATAAAAATGGAGGATCTATTGTCTTTTCTCGTTTTTCTTTTTCAAAAAATGATCTTGGAGGTTGTGTAATGCTTACTCTCAAACTTTTCGTTTATACAGTAGTAATATTCTTTGTTTCTCTCTTCATCTTTGGATTCCTATCCAATGATCCAGGACGTAATCCTGGACGTGAAGAATAATTTTTTTGTTTTTATTGCTTGATTTTATAATTTTCTTAAGATTTTTTTTAGCTATTCCACACATTTAACAAGGAAAAAATAAAAAGGGGTTTGCAAAATTTGAAAGAAAAAATGGAAACTCATCAACGGAAACGGAAAGAGAGGGATTCGAACCCTCGGTACGAATAACTCGTACAACGGATTAGCAATCCGCCGCTTTCGTCCACTCAGCCATCTCTCCCAATTGAAAAAGATAATTACTATGTTACATTACACATCAAGTAAGGATTAAAGAAAGTATTTCTTTCACATTCTTTATCGTTATTATATAATTAGCAATTCAATTTAGATGCTCGAAAGATCCAAATAGAAAGATAAATAAAGAACACCTTCTTTCTTTTATTTTGTTCGAAGTGCCTTTTGGGCCTGGCCCGGTCAATACCCAGCCAGGCCTTTTTTTGTTCCAACGAATTCCCTTTATTTATAGGCAACATACTATAATATAAATAGCCAATTTGGTATCTGTATAAGAATATCCGTTCTGGGGTTTACATATACCTATAATTTTTGTTATAATGGAAATTGAGAAGGATTTTTGATTAAAAAAATAAATTAAGTATGTATCAAAAAATTTTTGCTTATTCTTATGTCATTAGGCAAACCAAAATTGATATTCAAATCCAAGAATAATTCACGAATTGTCAGTCAATAAATAGTTAATGGTTCCCATAAATTTAGGCTTTTTGAGTGAAAATATACATTTGATTTTTCAATATAAAAGTGAGTGGAAGTTTGTGTGTTTTGAGATACTATACAATCAATCGAAGGGGCAGATCAAATACAATCAAAAGGGGAAAAACGGTTTCTTTTCTAATTTTTTCTAAATTTAGAAAAAAGGATTAAAAAGGGATGCAAGTACAATAAACTCAAGTTTACTAATACAACTCAAAAAGGGAAATTTTTATCCTATTGTGTATCGTTTTGGCGGCATGGCCGAGTGGTAAGGCGGGGGACTGCAAATCCTTTTTCCCCAGTTCAAATCCGGGTGCCGCCTCATCAACAAACGAATCGAAATCTCTTGTTCTGTTCCGCTATTTTTTTATGTTCTGGGGATTTTGTAAAAGATTGGAAATCTTTGAATCTAAAATTCAAAGAAAGATTATAATGGTCGAAGCAAGACTTCCAGATTCTCTTCTACTGCTAATGTAATGTCTATTGATTGGGTCTTGAATTACATTGGATAACCGGCCGAGAATTCCACTACTAGTTGGGAAAGTACTTTCTATACTGTAATCTACATATATAGACTCGCGAGAATCTCTGAGTGTTCAGGCATTCAATCACTATTAGATTGAGATTGGATAGATAATTTACCTTTTATAGAAAATAAAAAAAAAAGCCCAAAACAATTTTTACCCCTCGTCAAGAGTATAATATACTATATCCCAACTCCTTCAGAGAGACAATCGGGAAAGGGTACGGATTATAAATCATATAGGAATTTTTAAAATCCATTTATTTGATTGATTCATCAATAGTGTTCGCCCAGAATCCCTTTTTGACTCTGGACCATTCATTCTACTATTATTAGTGAGCAATAATGGAATAATTCTATCATAGAGATAAGGGACATAATTCACATGGATATAGTAAGTCTCGCTTGGGCTGCTTTAATGGTAGTCTTTACTTTTTCCCTTTCACTCGTAGTATGGGGAAGAAGTGGACTTTAGAAGCACTCCTAATTTAGTTGAGAAATGAAAAGGTATCAATTGTTTTATAGATCGTTCTGCAACGCATTCTTTATTTAAATTGAAATAATTTTCAAATAAAAATATCTTCATTTCGAAATTCCATTAGATTCTAGTGGAGAAATGTATTCTATAACAGTAAAACAATTATTTCAGATTCATTGGAAGTTTTCAGATTCATTGGAATATAAATATATATATATATATAAATGTATGAAAGAAAAGATTGGGTCCTACGTCAATTCCAAATATGGATTAATAACTACATATATTGAATTGAAGATTGAAGATAGAAGCTAATATAGCATACCCTTTTTATTAGAAAGTCAAGTACAACTTTATACACTACTATAACACTAATAGAGAGTATGGTAAGTAATAAAGCAATTTCTTACTTACCATACTCTCGGATCTCATAGAATATCGCCGATTATAGCCCCTTGATTTCAGCAAAAATAGAATACTTTTCTTTTGATTTCTTCAAAGAATTCAGAAGTCGAGTTTCATTTAAAGTAATTAATTAATTATTTTGACTTACTGTTTTTACGTAAATTATAAGTAGAAAAGCAGTAGGAACTAAAATGAACAGTGCAGTAGCAATAAATGCAAGAATATTTACTTCCATAATCTCATCGTTTTTTTTTATTTCACAATACAATAACTCGGGATTTAATCCCATAGAGATGATAAATCTTTCACCTGTCAATTCAATGAATGCATTACCTATCGATGATATTGAATCGGATCAATATCATGAATAACAATATCTGAGCTATTAAATTAATTAGTCGTGGAGAATTAATAGTATATAACATATGAAGATCTTTTATCCATACCGAATCCAAGATAGGATTCCCGGACCAATCAAAAATTCCTTTATTTATCCTTCTTTTCTGTTCTTTCTTTTCTATAACCTACCTTAGGTCTTCCTTCTAGAACCATCAAATGAAGTATAATCTAACCCGTCCGTTTCCATTAACTACAAAACCCCACCAACAAACAATACAAGCGAAGTGGAAAAAGACAGGAATTAGGTTTTAAATTTTAGTGATCCTCTTTTCTTTGGAAGACAAAACAAAGAAGTATGAGAAAGACGAGTCGCGGCCGAAAAGATGAAATATTCTGTCAACTTCACTATTTTAGTTATTTTCATTTTATTTTAGGGTGTGTTCTTTCTTCGAGAGAATCCTGAAAAAAAAAAAATAGAGGGAAACCCCTTCGGAATTCAATTATTCTCTCTGTCCCTTCATTTCACAGAAAATGGAGAGGCGAATTGATGTACTTATTGGATCCGTCGGGACTGACGGGGCTCGAACCCGTAACATCCGCCTTGACAGGGCGGTGCTCTAGCCTATTGAACTACAATCCCAGGGAAATAAGAGATCTAGCAGAAAATTTAGATTCTTTTTTTTATTCTCTTGTCTTGTATCAGGTATTTCTTAAGAACAAGAGGGTTATACCATCTGATAGTAGATTGGCGAATTGTTGGGCCGAGCTGGATTTGAACCAGCGTAGACATATTGCCAACGAATTTACAGTCCGTCCCCATTAACCACTCGGGCATCGACCCAACGCCTAATTCATTTTAGACGTTCCATAATCAACTTCCTTTCGTCTCCCAAGTAGACTTGACAAATACATATCACTTGAAATCAAATATAACATTTGATATAAAATAGAAAGTCTCTTCTGAGTAGACTAATAGAAGGACTTGACAAATACGGATCACTTGATAGAAAATCCCACTCCTATAGTCTTTAGTCTTGGTATACCCCCAGAGGGACTTGAACCCTCGTTTTCTCCGTGAAAGAGAGAGGTCGTAACCACTGGACCATAGGGGCCTATGCCACCTTCATTCATAAATCAACTAGAAATAGGTAATAAGACAAATACCATAGGTAACTAAGGCCACCTTAACTTAATATAACTCAGGCCTGGAGCCGCCTTTAGGATTTAGGTGATGCATAGTATATAAATAAAAGGGAAAAACTCGTTAACTATTCTGAGGATTAATGGTAATCAAACTTTACCATTAAACTATACAATCTTGAAACTTGATTTCATTGGTCTTTCTCGTCTTTATCTTTCTGATTCCCAAAGGGTTATGCGTTGGATCCAAGATCCTTCACTCCGCAGTAGATTCAAGGTGGTTTACCAAACTATGATTTGTTCGGTCAAATTATATTGAGCCCTAAGTCATACTGTCAATTAACGACACGACAGGACAGGACAAGAGGGCAATAAAAGAAGAGAGAAGACGGAGATCTAGATTAGCTATACCCGCGTTAATAATAATATAAGTTAATAAATACAACATTCATACAGTTTTCTGGTATTCAATATTGAAGTAGATTAGAATATCTATGCCGTTATTATACATTATAATATAATTAATAAGTTTTGATATTATCAATCCCAAAGCATTGTAAGCCTAAGTGGGAGAATTGGGTTTCTAGGACTGTTTTATCAATTCTGTTTCGGTTGCATCTCTTAAAAATGACAATTAATTCAAGTTCAGTATAAATTTTTATTCCACCTATTTCATAGATTCCAGTCAAAGATTCATAGAATCCAAATTCCATCATTGCTAGATTTGATTTTGATGGATAATGCGCCAGCAAAAATGGTATTTTTTTTTTTTTTTTTAGAGAATTCGATATGGATGAATATAAATAACTGACAATTTCAAAATAATCCGGGATAGACGCAATGTCCACAATACCTGGATTTAATCAGATACAATTTGAAGGATTTTGTAGGTTCATTGATCAGGGTTTGACAGAAGAACTTTCTAAGTTTCCTAAAATTGAAGATACAAATCAAGAAATTGACTTTGAATTATTTTTGGAAAGATATCAATTGGTAGAACCCCTGATAAAGGAAAGAGATGCTGTGTATGAATCACTCACATATTCTTCTGAATTATATGTATCCGCTAGACTCATTTGGAAAAACGATAGGCGTAGGTATATCCAAGAACAAACAATTTTGATAGGAAAGATACCTCTAATGACTTCTCTGGGAGCGTTTATAGTAAATGGAATTTATAGAATTGTAATCAATCAAATATTGCAAAGTCCCGGTATTTATTACCAGTCAGAATTGAATGATAACGGAATTTCGGTCTATACCGGCACTATAATATCAGATTGGGGAGGAAGATTAGAATTAGAGATTGATAGAAAA
>JARVZY010006136.1:20000-27317 GCA_030686995.1 Artemisia argyi
ATGTTTTCTCATATGAATCTTTTGTCTCCAACTATTGGAGATCCCATTTCTGCACCAACTCAAGATATGCTTAGTGGACTCTATTTCTTAACGAGTGGAAATCGTCGGGGTATTTGTGTAAATAGGTATAATCCATGTAATCGTATAAACTATCAAAATGAAGATAATAACTATAAGTATACAAAAAAAAAAGAACCTTTTTTTTCTAATGCCTATGATGCAATTGGAGCTTATCGGCAAAAACGCATCAATTTAGGTAGTCCCTTGTGGCTGCGGTGGCGACTAGATCAACGCGTTATTGCTGCAAGAGAAACTCCCATCGAAATTCACTATGAATCTTTGGGGACCTATTATGAGATTTATGGACACTATCTAATAGTAAGAAGTATAAAAAAAGAAATTCTTTATATATATATTCGAACCACTCTCGGTCATATTTCTCTTTATCGAGAAATAGAAGAAGCCATACAGGGGTTTTGGCAGGGCTGTTGTAATTCTATGCTACCAGGGGGAATTCGAGTCTCACCGGGTTAACTAGGACTATAATTGCAATTGCGGAATTTCTACGTGAATCAAGATCTAGAAAAGGAAGTTTTACAATCACTGACTCAAACCCATTGTCAAATTCTACTCAGCGCAATATGGAGGTACTGATGGCAGAACGGCCCACTCAGGTCTTTCACAATAAAATGATAGACGGAACTGCCATGAAACGACTTATTAGTCGATTTATTGATCACTATGGAATAGGATATACATCACATATCCTGGATCAAGTAAAGACTCTGGGTTTCCGACAAGCTACCGCCGCATCCATTTCATTAGGAATTGATGATCTTTTAACAATACCTTCTAAAAGATGGCTAGTTCAAGACGCTGAACAACAAAGTTTTATTTTGGAAAAACACCATCATTATGGGAATGTACACGCGGTAGAAAAATTACGTCAATCGATCGAGATCTGGTATGCCACAAGTGAATATTTGCGACAAGAAATGAATCCTAATTTTCGGATGACCGATCCTTTTAATCCAGTCCATATAATGTCTTTTTCGGGAGCCAGAGGAAATGCATCTCAGGTACATCAATTAGTAGGTATGAGAGGATTAATGTCGGATCCCCAAGGGCAAATGATTGATTTACCCATTCAAAGCAATTTACGCGAAGGACTCTCTTTAACAGAATATATTATTTCTTGTTACGGAGCCCGTAAAGGAGTTGTGGATACCGCTATCCGAACATCAGATGCAGGATATCTCACGCGCAGACTTGTTGAAGTAGTTCAACACATTGTTGTACGTCGAACAGATTGCGGCACCGTCCGAGGTATTTCTGTAAGTCCTCGAAATGGAATGATGGCGGACAGGATTTTTATCCAAACATTAATTGGGCGTGTATTAGCAGATCATGTATATATAGGTTCGCGATGCATTGCTACTAGAAATCAAGATATTGGAGTTGGACTTGTCAATAGATTCATAACTTTTAGAGCACAACCAATCTCTATTCGAACTCCCTTTACTTGTAGGAGTACGTCGTGGATTTGTCAATTATGTTATGGCCGAAGTCCAGCTCATGACGACCTGGTCGAATTGGGAGAAGCTGTAGGTATTATTGCAGGTCAATCTATTGGAGAACCGGGCACTCAATTAACATTAAGAACTTTTCATACCGGCGGAGTATTCACAGGGGGTACTGCAGAACATGTGCGAGCCCCTTCTAATGGAAAAATAAAATTCAACGAGGATTTGGTTCATCCGACACGTACACGTCATGGACATCCTGCTTTTCTATGTTCTAGAGACTTATATGTAACTATTGAGAGTGAAGATATTATACACAATGTGTGTATTCCGCCCAAAAGTTTTCTTTTAGTTCAAAATGATCAATATGTAGAATCAGAACAAGTCATTGCTGAGATTCGCGCGAGAACATCCACTTTGAATTTGAAAGAGAAAGTTCGAAAACATATTTATTCTGACTCAGAGGGCGAAATGCACTGGAATACCGATGTGTACCATGCACCTGAATTTACATATGGTAATATTCATCTCTTACCAAAAACAAGTCATTTATGGATATTATTAGGGGAGCCCTGGAGATCCAGTCCAGGCCCCTGTTCGATCCATAAGGATCAAGATCAAATAAACGCTTATTCTCTTTCTGTTAAGCGAAGATATATTTCTAACCCCTCAGTAACTAATAATCAAGTTAGACACAAATTTTTTAGTTCGTATTTTTCTGGTAAAAATCAAAAAGGAGATAGGATTCCTGATTATTCAGAACTTAATCGAATGACATGTACTGGTCGTTGGAATCTCAGATATCCGTCCATTCTCGAGGGGAATTCTGATTTATTGGCAAAGAGGCGAAGAAATAGAGTCATCATCCCACTCGAATCGATTCCAGAAGGAGAGAACCCACTCATACCTTCTTCGGGTATCTCAATTGAAATCCCCAGAAATGGTATTCTCCGTAGAAATAGTATTCTTGCTTATTTTGATGATCCTCGATATATAAGAAAGAGCTCGGGACTTACTAAATATGAGACTAGAGAACTTAATTCAATCGTCAACGAAGAGGATTTGATTGAATATCGAGGAGTCAATGTACTTTGGCCAAAATACCAAAAGGAAGTAAATCCATTTTTTTTTATTCCCGTGGAAGTCCACATTTTGGCCGAATCTTCTTCCATAATGGTACGGCACAATAGTATTATTGGGGTAGATACACAAATAACTTTAAATCGAAGAAGTCGGGTAGGCGGATTGGTCCGAGTGAAGAAAAAAGCAGAAAAAATTAAACTGATAATCTTTTCTGGAGATATCCATTTTCCTGGAAAGACAAATAAGGCATTCCGATTGATACCACCAGGAGGGGGAAAACAGAATTCCAAAGAATACAAAAAATTGAAAAATTGGCTCTATATCCAACGAATGAAACTTTCCAGGTATGAAAAAAATTATTTTGTTTTGGTTCAACCTGTAGTCCCATATAAAAAAACAGATGGTATAAATTTAGGAAGACTTTTCCCGCCGGATCTCTTGCAGGAAAGTGATAATCTACAACTTCGAGTTGTCAATTATATCCTTTATTACGACCCAATTCTTGAAATTTGGGACACAAATATTCAATTAGTTCGGACTTGTTTAGTGCTGAACTGGGACCAAGACAAAAAGATCGAAAAGGCCTGTGCTTCCTTTGTTGAAATAAGGACAAATGGTTTGATTAGAGATTTTCTAAGAATCGACTTAGCGAAGTCCCCTATTTCGTATACCGGAAAAAGAAATGATCTGTCGGGTTCAGGATTGATCTCTGAGAATGGATCAGATCGCGCTAATGTCAATCCGTTTTCTTCCATTTATTCCTATTCCAATCCCAAGCCAAGGATTCAAGAATCCCTTAATCCAAATCAAGGAACTATTCATACGTTATTGAATCGAAATAAGGAATCTCAATCTTTGATAATTTTGTCATCATCTAATTGTTCTCGAATAGGCCCATTCAACGATGTAAAATCAACCAATGTGATAAAAGAATCAATCAAAAAGGACCTGCTCATTCCAATTAGGAATTCGTTGGGCCCCTTAGGAACAGGCTTTCCAATTTATAATTTTGATTTATTTTCCCATTTAATAACCCATAATCAGATCTTGGTAACTAACTATTTGCAACTTGATAATTTAAAACAGATTTTTCAAATACTTAAATATTATTTACTGGATGAAAATGGTAAAATTTATAATCCCTATTCGTGCAGTAACATCATTTTGAATCCATTGAATTTGAATTGGTATTTTCTCCATTACAATTATTGTGAAGAGACATCTACAATCGTTAGTCTTGGGCAGTTTCTTTGTGAAAATGTATGTATAGCCAAAAAAGGACCGCATTTAAAATCGGGTCAAGTTCTAATTCTTCAAGTTGACTCTGTGGTAATACGATCGGCTAAGCCTTATTTGGCTACTCCAGGAGCAACTGTTCATGGGCATTATGGGGAAATCCTTTACGAAGGAGATACATTAGTTACATTTATATATGAAAAATCCAGATCTGGTGATATAACCCAAGGTCTTCCAAAAGTGGAACAGGTGTTAGAAGTGCGTTCAATTGATTCAATATCGATGAATCTCGAAAAAAGGATTGAGAGTTGGAATAAATGTATAACAAGAATTCTTGGAATTCCTTGGGCATTCTTGATTGGTGCTGAGCTAACTATAGTGCAAAGTCGTATCTCTTTGGTTAATAAGGTCCAAAAGGTTTATCGATCCCAGGGGGTGCAGATACATAATCGGCATATAGAAATTATTGTACGTCAAATAACATCAAAAGTATTGGTTTCAGAAGATGAAATGTCTAATGTTTTTTCGCCCGGAGAACTTATTGGATTGTTGCGAGCGGAACGAATGGGGCGCGCTTTGGAAGAAGCGATCTGTTACCAAGCCGTCTTATTGGGAATAACAAGAGCATCTATGAATACTCAAAGTTTCATATCCGAAGCGAGTTTTCAAGAAACCGCTCGGGTTTTAGCAAAAGCAGCTCTCCTGGGGCGTATCGATTGGTTGAAAGGCCTGAAAGAAAACGTTGTTCTGGGGGGGATGATACCTGTTGGTAGCGGCTTCAAAACACCATCAAACGAACCTAACAACATTCCTAACAACATTGCCTTTGAACCCCAAAAAAAGAATCTATTAGAGGGGGAAATGAAAGATATTTTGTTTTACCATAGAAAATTATTAGATTCTTGCCTTTCAAAGAATTTCCATGATACACAAGAACAATCTTTTTTTTAGGATTTAATGATCCATAAGAGCAGATTAACCCCTTTCTTTTCTCTTTTAAAAGGATCCGTTGGTCCAGTCATTTGATTTGATAATAGTAATAAAAAAATAACAAATAGAAAAGAATAATGGCTTGAACTGTGTATCGACGCCAATCTACGGTAGCAGAGAAGGTTCCATCGGAACAATTATTTATTTCAGGGTACCTCTTCGCTTTTTTTTCAAATCAAAGGGGGGAGGCAGTGTGGGGAGAAATGACAAGAAGATATTGGAACATTAATTTAGAAGAGATGATGGAAGCAGGAGTTCATTTTGGCCATGGTACTAGGAAATGGAATCCTAAAATGGCACCTTATATCTCTGCAAAACGTAAAGGTATTCATATTATAAATCTTACTAGAACTGCTCGTTTTTTATCAGAAGCTTGTGATTTGGTTTTTGATGCAGCAAGTAAGGGAAAACAATTCTTAATTGTTGGAACTAAAAATAAAGAAGCTGATTCAGTAGCATGGGCTGCAATAAGGGCTAGGTGTCATTATGTTAATAAAAAATGGCTCGGTGGTATGTTAACAAATTGGTCCACTACAGAAACGAGACTTCATAAGTTTAGAGACTTGAGAACCGAACAAAAAACAGGGGGACTCAACCGTCTTCCGAAAAGAGATGCGGCTATGTTGAAAAGACAATTATCTCATTTGCAAAAATATCTGGGCGGGATTAAATATATGACAGGGTTACCCGATATTGTAATCATCGTTGATCAGCACGAAGAATATACGGCCCTTCAAGAATGTATCACGTTGGGAATTCCAACAATTTGTTTAATCGATACAAATTGTGACCCTGATCTCGCAGACATTTCGATTCCAGCGAATGATGACGCTATATCTTCAATCCGATTAATTCTTAACAAATTAGTATTTGCAATTTGTGAGGGACGTTCTGGCTATATAAGAAATCCGTGATTAATAATAAGATAAATAACTTATTTCATTTCGGAACCTTCATAGATTTATCGAATCGGTTACTATTTCTTAATCTCAAAAAAGAGATAAAAATAACAAGGAATATAATTTGATTAGTTGGTATTCAAAATATACGATTCAAGTAGTCAAGTCGAGAAAGAGATGGTTGAATCAAAATAATTTTGTTTAAAGTTCTATTTTTGTCAGAGGGCAATATGAATGTTCTATCATGTTCCATCAACACACTAAACGGATTATATGATCTATCCGGTGTGGAAGTAGGCCAACATTTTTATTGGAAAATCGGGGGTTTCCAAGTCCACGGCCAAGTACTTATTACTTCTTGGGTTGTAATTGCTATCTTATTAGGTTCAGCCGCTCTAGCCGTTCGGACCCACAAACCATTCCGACCGGTGGTCAGAATTTCTTCGAATATGTCCTTGAATTTATTCGAGATGTGAGTAAAACTCAAATTGGAGAGGAGTATGGTCCTTGGGTTCCTTTTATTGGAACTATGTTTCTATTTATTTTTGTTTCTAATTGGTCAGGCGCCCTTTTACCTTGGAAACTCATACAATTACCTCATGGGGAGTTAGCCGCACCCACGAATGATATAAATACTACTGTTGCTTTGGCTTTACTCACGTCAGTGGCATATTTCTCATGCGGGTCTTAGCAAAAAAGGATTAAGTTATTTCGGGAAATATATTCAACCAACTCCAATTCTTTTACCTATTAACATCTTAGAAGATTTCACAAAGCCCCTATCACTTAGTTTTCGACTTTTCGGAAATATATTAGCTGATGAATTAGTAGTTGTTGTTCTTGTTTCTTTAGTACCTTCGGTGGTTCCTATCCCTGTCATGTTCCTTGGATTATTTACAAGTGGTATTCAAGCTCTTATTTTTGCAACTTTAGCCGCGGCTTATATAGGTGAATCCATGGAAGGCCACCATTGACTAGTTTTCTAAATAGTCTTTTTTTTTTTAGTTTAATCTAAGGCAATGTGTGCATGGCTAAAAAAATTTACTTAGGGAATAAAAATATACAACTACACTATATACGATCTCGAGTAATAGAAAAAAAGATTACAATAAAGATTACAATATTGATATTAGAGTAGAAAAAAAGGAAAGAGATCTCAAAGATCTTTTTCCTAAAATTCCCCATTTGGTCCATTTATACCATAATAAAACCTTCCCCTCAATGAATATTCAATTTAGATTGGTCATCCAATCCGAATATTCACTATTTGGACTCCTAATTTGACTAAGAAGTCTTGCGATATTACGACGTGTTATTAAATAAAAAGGATGTTCTATCAAACGATTCGCCTTTTGAGTTGATTTTATTCAACGATTGACCAAACGAAAATATTAATAAATAATCAATTATATGAACTTAGATCAATCAAATTAATTTCTATGTAACGATTCGGCCCAATGAATTTATCCATTGATTATCTTATCAATTTAGGTTGCAGGATAATGATAAACAAGGGGGAAGGGAAAGGAAAATTTATAACAAAGGGGATTCATAAATGGTTCGTAGAGGGAAGGTCGAACTAGGTA